>JAOEHI010051164.1:0-19269 GCA_025447815.1 Percopsis transmontana | reverse complement strand
CTGTTGACAAATGTACTAATTGTAAGTCGCTTTGGATAAAAGCGTCTGCTAAATGCTGTAAATGTAAATGTAAAAAGGTAAACATACGTATAATGTATATACTGTATGCACACTCGGCCTGGTGCTCACCTGTCGCTGGGCCACATGGCCACATGGTTGTACAGGTAGTAGGACAGGTGGTTGGGCACCAGGTCTTTCCCGGACACGCGCACGTCCACCGGGTACCAGTACTCAAACTCCCTCCGGAGCTTCTGCAGCCGCTCCTTGGGGATGTCCGTCTTAGGGAAGGAAGACGCCTTGAAGAAGATGAAGTCCCACACTTCTCTGGTCATCTGCTCCGGCCTGGGGGAGGAGAGACGCGGTGAGAGTGTTAAAAAGCTGCACTCCTCAAATTGTGTCTGGATTTACTCCTTGTGGTTGAACGCATTACATAAACATTGTTGTTTCTTTGGTTTGAAACTCAGAGTGCATGCCTCTCCCACAATTGACCTTTCGCTGGTAGTTTGATTTAGCCTAAATAAATACTAACCAAAGCTAAAATGGTTTTTGAATTGGCAGGCTTGTAGCACAAGCATTTATCTAATTGTTATTTAAGCAAAGTCGACGTGTCAGATTCTATTCACCCACGGGCGATAGAGCGAAGCAATAGGCCAAGCAACTACTCCGCGCACGGCGGTGGGTGCGTGTTGTGGTGTGTAACGCGGACGTACTTGATGCCCAACGGCGAGGGCCCTTGCCCGTTCAGCACGCCTCCCTGGAGGAGGTGTGCCACGGTGTAGTAAGCCATGTAGATGGTCGAGTCCGACAGAGACTCAATGAGCCACTGCTGGTCCCAAGGCAGACGTGTTCCTATAGCAACCAGTGGGAACACACACACACACAAACGGGAGGGACATAAAAACATGGAGCAAAACAAAAACCAATTAGTCATATCCAGGTTTGTACAGATTTTAGTACCAACCGCCTGTCAAGCTGCCGACCTCCTTGTGCCAGGTAAAACTTAATTAGGCAGATGGCTGTCCTACTTTAGCTAACATGAGAAAATGAGCATTTATATTATTTTAATTTAATTATTTTCAGCAAAAATCAGCTTAGGTTGATTAAGTCGTTTTTTGGACTACATTGACCATATATTTTAGGCATAATATATGGAAAAGAAATATAGCATGCTCTATCATGGAAAAAAATACTATAAATAAAATATATTACACCAGCCATACTGCCTTTGTCATAGTAAACCAAAAGATACAAAGCAGACATGTATTTATAACACCTGGTATTAATTGACATCATCCTTAGTGTAAGCTGATTGGCTATCATATTTTTTTAAATATATATCTATCTATATCTGAGCCAGTCTTATTTTTGTCCCCATTTATGCATTCTTTAACATAATCTTGCTGGCTGCTCAATAATGGTTCTCTGTCTCCATCTATAGACAGATCATTTTGTTTGTCGAATGTATGTAGAGATGCAGAGAGGACTACAGCATAGAAAGTACTTCTATTTTAGTGTGGTTAAGTCAGTAAAGGTTATTTACATTTTAAATTTTCAGCATTTAGCAGATGCTTTTATCCAAAGCGAATTACAATTACATGGTGCTATTACATGGAGCAGATAGGAGTTAGGCATCTTGCTCAAGGATGCTTACAGGTAGGCCAAGTCTGGGGCTTGAACCCATGACCTTCTGGCTGGGAGTCCAACACCTAGACTATCCTACTTTAATTCACTTTCAATGCACTCCCACTAAGACTATTCTTTACTCTTGAGAAGAGGATCAAATTAAGTTATTAGATTCAGATGCATTAACCTGCATTAACCTGTAAGAGCAGTTTACATGTCACACAGTCCTGACATTCCCTCTTAGACACAAAACACACTGCCAATGCACACACATTCAAATCCAGACACAGAAGCTCACCAAGGCCATAGGTGCGAGAGCAGGCGTGTTCCTGGAGCCAGGCCAGGGTCGCCTCAAAGTTCTTCCTGGTCTCCTCACAGAACCTGTTCAGTGAAAGACAGTGCCATTCGGACTTAAGTAAAAACAAAATAATTTTGAAGCACACAAAAATGGCTGCAGTAGTTTGCAGCAGGATTGGGAAGTTTAACACTAGAACCGCTATTTGCCATTTTAAATAGTTCATATTAAATCAGTGTATATGCCTCGTTTCTGTCCTTCCGCGACTTCTCCCAAATTGCCATACAGCACACGCTTGCGTTGTTATAATTTAGAAACCACTGGTGTGGTTGTTAACATATTTAGATATGTTTTTTTTTCACCTCCAGGACCTTCTTCTATCCCGACGATTAGCGGTGGTACCCACGGGTAGTCTCAGAGCATTTCTGCATAATTGCCACATTAACAGAAACAACGAAACAAAGAATCAAAACCAAATTTGCATTGATATTAACTGATTCTGATTCACAGCCTGAACCGGCGACACACAAACCCCCTCGCTGTAAAAAGGTTTGTGGCCACAGTCAGACAAGGCAGCTGCTGAGGCTGCAGGGCAGTCTCAGCATGTATAAGCAGGTAGAGCCAGCTGTCTGGACAGCTTTTATTATTTGGTGGACATGGACATGTTGACACACATCAGAGAGTGCCGACAGCGCTGGGATGGAACTTTGGGACAGTGGACGTAACAGCGCTTCACATTTCTCAGCTAAATTACACACCTCGCAATATTTGTAAATAAGATTTGATATATTTCAAATACTGTTTATAAGTATTTTTTATTACAATTTTATAAAATAAAAAAATAGATTTATACAGCTGAGCCTGTTGCAATGTGTCCTTTTATTGTTTTATTTTGTATTATTATATAAATAAATAATACAATTAGTATAAAGAATAAATAAAATAGCAGTCCCTAGCAGTAGATTCTCTAAAAGTAGCAATTGAGTCCTGATGGTCCAGTAATGAGAACAAAAGCATCTAGACGTCTCCGTTCATGTGTTTAGCGGTTCTAGTGTTAAGTAACCAATAACCAAAGATAATACAATTTCCATTAAATACATTTGCACACTTGAATTTAAGCGTCCATCTTCTATAACATCTTTGTAACCCTCATAAAAATTCACCCAAAACATCTTACAAAACCCATGAGAGACTGGTCTTACGTTTCCAAAGACTTAAGAGCTTCGTTGGTCTGCTTCTTCCACTCTGCGTCGCCATAGTCTAGATACCTGAGAGACAGACCACATTAGACTGATCTAGAAAGAGCCCGTATTTCTTAACGTATGGGAAGCCAGGTCAATAAAATGTATTTAAGTCAATGCAGAGGTTTTTGTGATATTGCAAAATCTGCACAACATGTAAAAACTTATTTTAAGTTTTTACTACCCTTCAGCCAATACTGACAGGCAGCTTTTCTCTGCACTTACCACTGATCACAGAGGGCCACAACACACTCATCTGCTGAACGGGAAATCACCTGCTTCTCCGGTTCCATGTAGATCATGGCTTCCCCCTAAGATACATGGCAACACCAAGGGCCACGTCACAACACCAGCATATTAAAACCCTGTATGTAGCTCCATGTAATGCTAGCTAGCTCTGACCCTGCAGCAGGCCTAAACCACACTGGAGCACACAGTTCACAGCCACCCAAATGGGCAACTGACACACGCATTACATGGAGCTACCTTAACCACCTAATCAGAATGAACTAGCCCATATTGAATGAAATGTCCTTCTGATTAAAGACGGTGGCTTACCCCTTTTGTTTTATCCCTGTAATCTACCTTGATATTAATCATTTAATACAGTATGTTTTACAACCCTGGAGGGCATACCTTCTCGACCATCATCTTCTGGATGGGTTTCTTGACATCCTGGACCTTCTGTCCCTTGTAGCCGTCAACCAGCATGATCTGAACAGATGGGAATGTTACCATTTCTGAGGGCAGGCCCATTAAAAAGGACTACAATGTTGACACCCAGCAGACTCACCCCTTCATAGAAGCCCTTCAGGTAGACCATCTCTTTGGCCTCGGTCAGCTTCTCTCTGTCGTTCTGGCTCTGAATCTTTAGCTCGTCGCACACCAGGGGAGCAGAGAGGTTACCGTAGCCTGGGATATCAATGATGGGGACCTATGCAAATTGTAAGGTTGTAATGAGACTTAATGTTACTTGTTCATAACAAGCTATTGGACATAAGCTCTGGGCCCTGCTCTTCTCCTGCTATTTGAGTCCATTGTCTACATGCAAAAAGCATGGCTAATGTATCCAAAACATATACTCTTGGGTAAAATACCTAGCAAACATAGGGCTGGGTTCTGAACTAAGAATAGTCTTAAGGCAGTGTGTAAAAGAAGTCCCAAAAGACCAAAATTACCTTTCTGGAATTTAACTTACCGGCTCAAAAGGCATGACCATCTTGTCCTCAATTCCATACTTCTCTCTCAGGGCCTTTCAGGAAACAAGGACACCAATAGCAACATAACATAATTACATTAGGGCTGTGCGATATGACAATACACATTGTGCGACGATAGAAGAACATCCATCTTTTCATATTATGCGCCATCGTTTGTTTCGTTGCATTTCAAATCACACTCTTTACGGCAATATTTTTTGGCATTTGGACAGCGCTGTGTGTTCTTTCACGCGGCACGGATGCAGGCAGGAAATTTGCATGAAAGCAAACAAACAAACATGAGGAGAGTGAAAGTGACACAGAACGGGATCATGCTTAACAAGAGAAGACAAAATGAGGATATAATTAAAAGCGTAATAAGAAATAGGCCTTTCCATGTGGTCATTTTATATAAACCATTTATTCCTTGAATTATCTGGATATGAAATGACCCATAATATGAGATTGTGGTCATATCACACAGCCCTATACACAATACAATATAGAAGCTGTATAAAATATGGAGCAGTGGAGAAAAGACAGTCCGATCACAGTCCAATAACCAGTTTTAACAGTGTAATTTCCCCTTATTCCCACAACAATAGGCTGACCGTCTTCCATATCCAATTTCTTTGCAACATGGACATATTTTAGGAAGGAGTAGAACCTTTTAACCGGACTAATATAATATTTACACACACACACACACACACACACACACACACACACATCATCCTCAACGAAGACCAACACAATAAGTGAAGTATACTCAATGGCAGGTGGGTATAAAAAGGGCTGATCTGAACACACCTGTTTTTTCTTAAGGTCCCTGAGAGCAGCGATGTCGTCTGGAGCATCAGACGGCACACTCGTTACAACACCAGTACCTAAGGAACACGTAACCAGTAAACACACACAACATAATACAGCTCTTCAGACAGTTTGGCTAAACAATACAGTGCGATACCTTTGTCTTCTTTGATGGTGAGCATGGGCAGAGCATATATGGTCTTATAAGACGTCAGCGGGGCACTCAAGGCACAACCTAGAATATCCTGGAGGATGGGGTGGGGGGGGCAGAATCTCCATTAGCTTAAACAAAATAAACTGCTTTTTACAGGATGTTAGTTATATTATACTGAGGTAACAGGTTGTCCATTGCCAAATCATTTATTCATATAGCTTTTGATTTGCTGATATTAAACTCCCAAACGTATCCATGTGGTCAACTTGAGGGTTATGTTTATGTGGTGGGCATATTTATGTTGAGTTGCTAAGCCCTCTAAGCGACTGTAACTGCGTTTAAGAGCTAGGTAAATAAACGCAACTATAGCTTTTGCACTATTCAGGTTTGAACATATGCACCGTCTTCTGTTGGACACATGCTGCGAGTGTAATGGACAGTAGGCTACCTGTCCCAAAATCTCCATCACCGCTGGCACTACTCCATTCTCCTTGGTGAAGCCCTGGAACGACATGTTCCTGGCAGATCTCTTGGTGCAGATGAAGATGTCTCCACTGGCCGTCTCAAAGGCTAAGTACTTCATGTCTGGTCTCACCCAGCAGTTGGTTTGCCCGAACATAGTCTCTGGTCTCAGAGTGGCTGCCACCAGATAGATGTTCTTCCCCTTCGAGCCACTAAAATAGAGGGAAATGTTATTCTATCTATTCAACAGTTAATCAGCTAACTAAAATGACAATATTTCATTGTAACAAGCATTTGCAAGAAAACTATAGAAAATATTAGGGGTGATCCGATTCGACCATGGAAATTCTTAGTCTGGGACACCCCTATAAAATACACAAGTTGCTACTCATGATAGGAATGCGTTACCTGCTGTAAAAGACTTTGGACTTTAGTTTTGCTGGGTAGGGTTCCACAATTTTCATCTTGATGAGTGTGTACTCCTGGGGTCCAACTCCCTACAAATGAAGAGCATCAGTACGGAAACTCAAATTTACTCTCAAAAAAGACTTACATGCAGACTTTCTTTCAGTCGTCATAATGTTTCAGAATTCCTGTGCATGTGCCGAGAAAGCTTACATGAGAAATTAGAGAGACTTATGCTATTTGACAAAATCAACTTGAATTAAAAAAAGAAAAGCAAAAAAAAACAAAAACGGAATGATCTCCTAGCTGAATCAGCAACGTACAGTATTCAACTCGTAATTAAAAGCCAGAGAGTACCTCTCCTGTCTGCCTGTCGTGGTCCATGCAAGGCTGTCCATCCTTGGGAGAGTAGATGGTATACCTGCAGGGAGTCAGGGATTACACTTAAAATACAACATTCAGTTACGTTTTTAAAGCTTTTCAAACCAAAGAAAAAAGTTCTGCCTTACCATGCAGCAACATTGCCTTAGATTAATAAGAATATCATTCAGATTCCCCAGTCTACATTATAATAATTGCATTTTTATAGTTTAAATGTTTATCACAGGTACAAAAAGAAATGGAATACGTGATTTTTCCCCAGTGTAAAACAGTGTCATCAAAAAGATAAAAAAAAGTAATACATTTTATAAATAAATTAAAAATAAGTGCAGCTCATCTCACCGTTTGCCAAATTTGATCTTCTTCCTCTCCTTCAAAGTGATAAACTGCCACCTGACAAAGGAGTCGTAGAAGGGGTTCACGTCTGTGGTGATGAATGACCGCCTCCAGTCCACCTGAGAGGAGATGACCACATTACTGTTCCGTTAGAGAGGCACTGTTACCTAACTGTCCCATTCACACCAAAGCTGCGCTGTGATGCTTTCATAGCGCTTTGATTTCTTTAACCCTTCTAGTTCTACTAACCATCGTGTGACCCATTGCTATGGTCATTTACCTTGATCCCCATCTTTTTGAGGTCTGAGACGGCCAGAGGAGGAAAGTACTCCAGCCAGTGTTCAGCACTGGCAAAATCGATAATCTCTTTGTCGCTCAGACCCAAAGACTTCATGATGTCCCACTGGAACTTGGAGGTACCAGTCTTGGCTGCTGCTTTGCTCTAACGGGGGGGGGGGGATTACGAATAAAAGCAAAATTTGTTCACTGTACATTGGTGGTCAAACATTGACATATTGAAAATATTTGCCATCTTTGTCCCAAGTCTGTCATACAGTATAAACATCCTTATTTCCCACTGACCTTCTTGCCCTTGGCCTTGTCTTTGATGATGATTTCATCTGACACCTTTGGCTTCTGTTCCTCCTCTTCCTCATCATCTGGGAACTGCGGCGGGTTTCCATACACCTCCATTTCCCTCTTCAGCTTGTCTGCACAAGCCTAGAGGATAGGGAGCTCCATTTAAAAAATAAATAAATCACTGGCGTTGGGACCCGAGGTGGTTGAATGCCAATAATTGGACCACTAACGGCAATAATAAATCAGGGAAAAGACTCACTTTGATAGGCATTCCTGTGCAGTGCAATCCAAATGGGAAGAGGCATTGTTTCCCTTTCAAACGCTGGAAACCAACAGCAAACTGGTAGGGAAAAAAGTAAAGTGCAGATGATGAAGGAGCAGTGTTTATTTATAGTTCAGAAGGGGGCAGTGCAGAGTTAATATTAAAGCAAAATTAAACTTTTGTTGAACCATTCACTGTAGCTTCCTTATCTCAATATTAGCTTTTTCTGTTGAGTGACGTTCGGCATCAAACAACTTCACACAGTATTTCAGGATGACAGTCTTGGAGATCATTATGTGGGCTAGTAGCATTCCTTGTAATGCTAACGCAATCTTGTAAACATAAAAAATAAAAAAAGGTTAAATGTTAACTTAATATATTCACATGCAAGGTTTGCAGTGATACTCTCCCCATATGTTTTCTTAATTCTGTAGACTTTGTGGCCTTTATAAAAACTTTTACCGGCTCCTACAGAATGTAAACATGGCTTGTTCTCCTATTGTCAATGCATCATCAATGGTTCAACCCATTTAATGTCTGCCATGGTGACTTATTCACGTACACTAAGGAGATTGATTGAAAGCACATTAGTTACTTTCAAACTTTTATACCAAAATAGGCGCGCATGCATGCATGAATCTATATATCTCTCTCTCTCTCTCTCTCTCTCTCTCTCTCTCTATCTATAAAAATCATGATTTATTGGGAGAAACCAACCAAGTCTATGTCAATTTTCAGACAGACAATCAGCACTCCCATATTGCCAGAATGGAATGATCCTTGTTTCATAACCACGTTTTGTCAAATCAGGCTCCTTAGATCGAATAGTCAACTATTCGGGGTCACCCCTAGTAATTTGAGAATTCACATTACCAGTAGAGATGCCCATCAGCTTTGAAGTATGTTTTTAAGAAACAATTTAAGTGAATGGTGGATGAATCCAACCGTGAACAGCACACATCACAACAAACGACAACCTGATTGAGATAAAGCAGCCAAGTTTAATTACGCATTAAAAAGGTCCCCGAAAACCACACAAGACGACTTGTAAACTTACCTCACACTTTGATAAACTGAATGTGTGCCCAAGGTGCAACCTGCCATTCATGTAAGGGTACGGGAAGGTTACAAGGTACTTGTGCTTGCTGAAACAGAAAAAGAACATTTAAGTATCGGTTTAAGATACTTCTGATGATTTTACAAACCGATATTAAACACAACTAAGGAAACAGAAAAGTATATTGAGCATAGTATAGTATTACAATGTACAATAGTGAAAGCCATTTACTTGGTGCTTTCTCCAATAGTGGTAGGTGCATCACACTCAAATGCCTTCTCCTTCTCCCATTTTTGTTGGATTTCTTGCTCAATTTTTCTCAAGAAGTCCAATTTCGCTGTTCCCTTCCGCTCCTAAAGGTTAGTAATAAGCATGGGTCAATATAACTGGTACTTTAGTTAAATAACACTTAATACTTCCCACCCAGTCTAGTCTAGTAATTTCTGCAATTGAGAGAAGTTTAGACTTCTAAAACACATGACATGATGTACTCAAGTAGTATGAAAAGAGACAATAATAACATAAAATAATAGAATAGAATGTACAGATCAGCTATGCAACAGTTTGCTGTCTCCATTAGAATCACATTTCTTTTCCAGACCATAGTTGTCTTGGCTAGTGTTAGCTTAAGTAGCTAGGTAGTTCATAAAATGTGCTGCAATGTCTATAAATCAACATTAACATTCCTAAATTGCAAACACGTTAGATGTAGTACTCGGTCTCATCCTACCGTCATTTTGATTCAAATTATAACTTTGCACGCGGTAATTCAGCCACAAGACAAGAGCAGCGATGGTGCTGAATTTGACAAGGAAAACCCACGCCACCGGTGCCTGCCTGGCTGATGACATCTATAGTAAGCTAGCATTGTTTTCTGGGAAATGTAGTATATTTTACAATTTTTAAATGTCGTGCTGTACAAATTTTTAGCCACCAAAAATGTAACTTCATCTATGTCTAACTATATATTTCATAATATTTCTTTCGTTAATAAATAGCCATGGTGATTTAAAATCATTTGGAATAGGTTATGTCACAAATGCCGTGACGACTGTCCATCATCGGGTATACGTTGCGACACTTGTGTTGCTATGCCGTAAACCACTTTGTCCGACCTGCAAGTGAAGAAAGAAGGCCTTAAAGCTTATAATTTTTTAGACGATGAGATCGGGATTATTAACAAGCACTTTCAATTTATAGACAGTGTTTAAGTCTTTCTCACGATGATCATAGAAAATGTGGAAGCTTTGAAGTCATGGCTGGCAAAACTCCTGGAGCCAATGTGAGTGATGAATTGGAATGACATTTAGCTTCAATGCTAACTAGCTAGCCAGTGAGGTAGACATCCATGGGGTATCTGTGGGCAGATTACTGCACGAGTTAGCCACCAGGGCCCGTTAGCTTGCTGTTGTGTGGACTATAAATAATCTGTCGTTTCACTGAATTAGGTTTGTACACTAATGTGTTGTACGACACAGTATGTTTTATGTTGTGTTTCTCAACTGTATTTAGACTTTAGGTCTTGGTTAGCTTCGTGACGTCAATGCAACTTTATTATTCTACTTGTTTTGCCAGGTGCCTAGTTGTAGACACATATAGAAACTTTTTTATATTGACACTTGACTGAATCGGTGACACACATTTAAGAAGAGAATAACTGCTGTTAATACTCTTATTGATTTCTCTATCTCACTCTCAATCTGTTCTATCGCTTCATTGTAAATTGCTTAGCTTGACTCGTACTAAATGTATATTGATCCACAGATGTGATGCTGACCCTTCTGCATTAGCCAACTACGTTGTGGCCCTTGTGAAGAAGGATAAAACAGAGAAAGAGCTAATTGAACTCTGCAAAGATCAACTTGATGTGTTTCTACAGAAAGGTATAGTTGCGAATAACAACAAAGTTTAATAACAATCCAAGTAACGTATTTGACTGAAAGCTGGGCAGTTTATGGGCTATAATGGTCAAGAGAAAGTCATCAGTGCTACACAGTTGATCAGTTGACTTCGTCACATCTCCAGGTACCAAGTTGAAGGCTATGAAAAAGCAGAACTTAGAACTACAGTGTATTTAGTACATATTTTACACTTTTATGTTAAATTAACTTCAAATGATTCTGAACTAAACAAATAGTTTAAAATGGAGCAGTTTGGGTTTTTAAAATCTCTGAGCTTTCTATTCTTTGAAATATTCAAAGCCTGCAAGAACACTTCATTCACTAGTTGCATATACTGACATCATTTAAAACAGTTCAGTACATTGTTTTTCTATGTTGAAATAGATTGTGTAATGTCATAACTGTTCCTGAATAAATATACATACCTTAATATTGTGTTTTATTTCACTGCAGAGACAACAGGATTTGTCAATAAACTCTTTGAATGTCTGACAACTAAGAACTATCTGGGAGCGCCTGTCCTCAAGGAAACTCAGAAAGATGAGGTCAAGCAACCTGCAGTCAAATCTGATGCTGTGGAGGTAAGTCATTCTCCTTAGGCGATTATTTTTGAGTTCTCACTTCATTAAGTTGACATTGAACCATTTCAACTAGCTTTCCCTGCTCAAGTGAACCCTTTTATTTTTACATACATACATGCATACAATTATTACAATTGTGTTATACATGCATACACGTGACAAATTCAAGGAAAAGCTAGGCTAGTGGAAAAGATCTAAGTGAGTGTTTATTATTTGAGCACGGATGGCAGGAGCGTCAGTCACCAACACTGCTCCACTCTGGCTAGTGTTTCAATAGGAACAGTGGCCAAAGGGATATCTGCATTTAGATCAATAGGAAAGATATCGGTAAATACTATATTCCGTATACTATAGAGTTGTACGAGAGCGCCTTGATGCTATGTAAGGAAAAACAAGAGCGACTCGGTCAATGCGGGACATGATGAGAACAGTACAGGCCTGAATGCTTGACCCCAATAGTGAGGTGGTCCAGAGGGTCTATTATGCTGTGGGGTGGGGTTCCTGGCATGCTTTGGGTCCACTTGTCCCCTAAGAGGGAAGGGTCGCCAGGAGGTAAAAAACCTTTATCCCATGATGGGAGTGGTCTCATCCTTGATGACAATGCCCATTTCCACAGGGCATGAGGGGTCACTGAATGGTTTGATGAATATGAAAATAATGTGAACCATATGCTATGGCCTTCGCAGCCACCAGATCTCAACACAGTTGCACGCGTTCTCGAGATTGTGGACCGACGCATTGGACAGCGCGCTCCACCACAACCACCACAACCACCACCACCATCAAAACACCAAATGAGGGAAGATTTTTTTTCTCTCAAGGTTGAAACGGCAGACGAGGACAGGGACAACAGACGGAGGAGAAGTCCTCTTAGAAGCCGTCCTGACTTCAACGAATCTAGGTATGGCTCTAGCCATGGAGAAATGTACTGTATACCATCCTGGTTTAAGGGCAGGGTATTTCCATATGTAGTGTTTACATAGTGTTTTCCCTCCAGTTTTTCAAAAAAAAAATCAAAATGTATACTGTGTGTTGTGTTTGGATTCTAATTTAAAAGCGCACACAATTGGTGGGCATACCATGTCAGTGTTTCCCACACATAGACTCATTTGTGGTGGTGCGCCACACAATCAACACCGGCCGCCACACATTTGCATTTCTTTATATATATTTTGTACAATTTTTAGCGGATAGGAGCCGCCGCAGCACATTGATTCGCTCAGCTCCTCCTTGCTAACACGTTAACGGACCCATCTGTGAATTGCCCCTCCTTTTCGTGCCCACTCTTGTTCTAAATTGATTGTGCGCGCGAGGAATGATTGTGCCAGCCGCCAAGTAATAGAAAAGGAAGACGATTATGGAGGTAGATTTCTATCAAACATATATATTCCTCTGTTCTCTCCGTGTCGATTCACACGCAAAGCTTCTTCTTCATCGACACTACCCAATACTGCCCGATGGTCTTTGGCTCACTAGCGCCACTTTCAGAACATGTGGCCTAGGAGCTCAAGAGGCGTAGGAGCTCAGTGACCTGAACCGACCCCCTCCCCCCTGCTCAGCTACCGCCACAGACAGAATCCCATTCTGTGGGAAACACTGCATGTACACTGTACACTGCTCAAATATATCAGACCAGGCATTAGTTCCAACTTCCTGATGACATTTAAAAACAATCCACCAAATCTCTCTAAAGAAAACATGACGATCCCTATTTAGCTCCGTTCCCACTTTCCTTGTGTCGTGGTTAACTCCCTCCAACCCCCAAGATAGATGGTTGCTATTTGCTCTTGCACTTCTGTGTGTCCAGTACATGGTGATATGACAATCGCATGCATTACGTGTGTTCAGAGGTACAGCCAGGTCCCTTGAGTCCTCCTTTGGCTTGATTGAGACCCTGGTGTCCAATAGCCTGTCCCCTGTTGTTTGCACCTCTCGTCTATTGCAAACTAGAACAACACTTTTTCTTGTTTGTAATTACAAGCTATTTTGGTTTGGTTCTGTTATGGTAACGTGAAGCCTCAGATTGTGTAAGTACTATTTGGTAATATTGGTATACAGTATAGAGATATGTTGTCTTGCTGGAATTTAATTAAAGTTTGCCATAAAGTAGAGATGCACTGATCGATCGGCCAGTGACTGGAGACGGTTTATGTGCCGATCGTATGTACACAGATGCGGCATGCATGTGCCGCACTGACGTTCAGGCACCCAGTAACTGACTTCTCATCTATCTCAGTAGGCTAGGACTGTAGCTAGCTCTCAAGGTAGCCTACACTGACGTGAAACATGTCTGCGGTGTGGAAACTCTTCAGTGTCCGAGGAAGACGTTAGGAAGTTAACCGTACTCGGGTAAAATTGGTTTTATATTGGACATTCGAGCTTTGAGTGTCAAAATCTTTTTAAATGCACCACCAACTCTATTGGCATAATATTTACTGAAAAGAGTAAACTACGTGGCTTATTTTATCAATCTGTCCTGTTAAATGGACGCATGCCTTGTAAAAAAGGTAACGAGCATTTAAAAATAAAATATCTTTACATCTAAATGACCTAGAGCCGTCAAGTTAATTGTGAAAGCTTTACTATTCAAATCTGAATTGGCCGGGACTGGAACCAAAGCAATCGGTGCATCCCTACCATTATGCTCTTTGGAACCACTGTTTATAACCCCGAAAATAAACATGACTTACTTTTGCTCCACCTAGAAGCCGTGATGACAGACGACGAGATGAACGCAAGCGCCGTGACCTGGACCGCCACGGGAAGGGCGCGGCTGACTCCCGCCGAGAGCGGGAGCGTCACGACCGTCGCCGGGGCAGTCCCCGTGGGAGGAGCTACAGCAGGAGCCGCAGTCGCAGCAGGAGCGGCAGCCAAGGGAAGAGCAGGGACAGAGAGCACAGAGGAGGCAGAGGTGAGCAAACTCAACGCTCC
This sequence comes from Percopsis transmontana, assembly GCA_025447815.1. Taxonomy (NCBI): domain Eukaryota; kingdom Metazoa; phylum Chordata; class Actinopteri; order Percopsiformes; family Percopsidae; genus Percopsis; species Percopsis transmontana. The sequence goes on along the minus strand of JAOEHI010051164.1, from coordinate 5,052 downwards.
CACAAACACCTGTAGCACCTGCCAGCCCTGTTTAGTCTGCGACTTCTGTCTGCGTAGCCTAGTTAGCCCACCTACCGCCTTCCCTGCAGCAGCTAGCGCTACTTCAGTGTCATTGCTGGCCCTGAGCTTAGAAAAAGCTGCCAACTGTGGGCTGGATGTGGCAGGTAGTCTGTGGAGCTTTTGGTCTGTATTGCCTGAAGTCTCTAAGGAACTATGTGGACGGCAACGCAGACAGTGCCACGGGGACTGTGGCAGCCTGACTGGAACTGGATGTATTACCCGCAAGGTTTATTTGCACCACTGACACGATGATGGATGTATAGCTGTTCCAGCAAATTTGAAGGACTAAATAGCTCTCTTGCATAGCGTTCGCATGCTTCAATACCCATCATTTTAGTGGTGGGTATTCATATTGTATTGTTGTTTTTTAACTTTTGTGTGTCTTTGGTGTGTCTCCACCAGACTTCAAGTCGAAGTTTGACTTGGAAAGGAAGGATCTGGACGGCTACAACTCCTCTAACACGTCCGCCTCTCAGCCACCGCACCCGCCCCCGCTGCTGCCGCTGCCCACCCCCCAGCATCCCTTCTCCTCGCCCGCCGGGGGCCCGGGAGCTGGGGGTGTTCCCGTAGCAACACCAGCTCACCTGCCCGACAGCACCACAGACAGCTGGTCCAATTACTTCAACAACCAGAGGCAGGATGGCGGTGCCAGCAAGCCACTCAACAGCAAGATACTGTCACACAAACAGCGCTGCAGGGACTACGACGGTACGTCTCTCTTTCTCACTACCACTTACTCTTCTTCTCTTCTATTAATGAAGTATTTGATTCATTCATTGCTTGTCTGTTTGGGAGAGCTACTCCTCTCACGTAACTTAAAGATCCTATACTCCAAAATTGTGTTTGCCTTGTCTTTAACTCCTATTGGAGGCATGCAAGGCCAAGTTTATTGCCATTACGAATTGTCGCTCGTTATTCTTTTGGGCGGGCATACATGAGAAGGGCTGGGGAAGGAGGTGCCTTGGCAAACATTAGGAAGAATTACGTGTATTAACGTTGTATCATGAACACATTGATTCAAACTAAATATTTGCTGCAAATATTCTCTTTCTTTGACCCATCCCCTACTACACAATGTCATTTGTTTTTTTTTTTAAACTATTGTGTTCTCCCCGCGAGGGTTCATTGAATACCTTGTTTAGTTCATCACTAATGAGAGAGAGAGAGACACTCAACCACTGTCCCACAGGCAGCTTTATGTCAGTGTGCACCGTAACATACAGCTCAACTACAGTCCTGTTCTCCTTTCCATGTTTACTGTGATTCTATTCCTACCACTACCATATTTTGGCTGACTTTGCACTTGACCACGAGAGACCAAGTCCCTTAGTGAAGGTAGCTAATGGATGCTCAAGAGGATCTGAATACAAGTACCTAGGACGAGCAGAAAATCTTTAAGGACCTGAGATTGTCTGAAGTCATTAAGGAGCTAGTGTGTGTAAACTAGCACGTTTTGGACAGGGAATATTAATACGTAGTGTATACATTTATTTTTTTATTTTTTTGCTTTCAATCATCATCAGTCTCTTGTTTTAAGAGTAACCCTTTTATTTTGTTTTGTAACAGTCTGTTTGAATTTGAATCCAAGGCACAGCAATTGACAAGCCACATGCACTCACATGCACAATGCAGTGTTAACAGGGACCTACGACAGCTCAGTTCTGCTCCTTGTGGCCATAATTGTACCGCTCATTATAAAAGTTAAGTCTGGGGCAAAAATACCTTTTGTGTCACGATATTCTCTCACTTTCTCTCCCTCTTCTCTATCTTTTACAGAAAAAGGGTTTTGCGTCCGTGGTGACCTCTGTCTGTTTGACCACGGCAACGACCCTCTCATCGTCGACGACGTAGTCCTGCCCGGAATTATTCCGTTCCCCCCACCGCCTGTTATGCCCCCCAGCGGCCTGCCCATGCCCCCCATCACGGAGCCCCCACCGTCCCTCAGGATGCCTTCCATGCCCCCATACGGCCAGCCGCCTCCGCCCGGGGTCTTTCCGTTGACTGGTAAGTAGTGGAGTCCAGGACCTCTTGACCACGAGAGACCAAGTCCCTTAGTTCCCTGTCTCATGCAGAGTGAGACATTACCCAAAGAGAGCCACTTTGCCGTATACTGCTACTTTCGACAGGAAACCTGTCAACCTTTTAGAGTTCTCATTCTCTTCTAAAAGTTGCATTTGGCTGGGTAAAGCACAACTGAAACCTTTAATATTAACACTGCATTATTGGTAGGTGCTGGACTAACAAACTATTTTTTTCTCAAAAACATACATCTAGCATGTCTTCAAAACAGTTTGTTGTAGAATTTAATTACTTAAGGTACCATATATTTCAATGTATAATCCAAAATATAAATACATAATGCATCAATTAAAAATACCAATTGATTCTGCCAAATGGTTTCTGTTTTTGAAAGTCGATGGTACATGAAAATGCTTATCATCCGTTGGCATCAGTTGTTATGCTTTACTTCGGGAAACACTTTCAGGTCCATAATGCATTTGTTTTTGAAAAACAGTATCTTTGACACTGTCCCTCTATAGATAATTCTCTAAATAGTTTACATGGTCTGTTCAAGATCCAAAATCAGTGCTTTCATTGAATGACCATTACTAAAAAAACAAGATAAATGAGAGATTAAATGAAATGGCTTCATTAAACGTAAAAATATTGGACAATTAAAAATGAGCTCTTGAAGCGCAACTTCAACAATGATTCAAATTCAACTTCTTGTTCTTCTGAACAAATAGAGAATGTTGCAAGAAGTGTTGCAATCACGTATGTCTCTCTTTGCTTCGGTAGTTAATGTTAACGTTTGTGTTGCGTATGCAATAACTCTTGAGGTAACGTTTTTGCATGCTTTGAGCATGCAGGTGTCATATTGTTTGTGATATTCAGTTCACAAAATATGATATTATTATAATATGCTTGTGAACTTACAGTTGTCTCAAATAACCTTTTAAGCCCAGCTCTTGCTCAACCCAAAGCCAGATTAACTCCACATTAACACGTCCACATTTCAAGCAATCCCGTAACGCTGTGGGACAGACTTTATGCTAGACCACGGACACGGTTGTGTAAGAGAAGTGCAAGCGATGCACATGGAGTTTAGTAAACAAACAAGTTCAATTTAAATTATCGGAAAAATAACGAATGTCAGCTCCGATTATCGGCCAAGGTGATCGGTCGACCCCTAGCCTGAGGGTGCTGGCTGGTTTGTTGACAAGATATTGCTGTCTTGTTATTACAAGTTCAGCCTCAGGACATTTAGCCCTGAGTCCAGGTCTAAATGTGTGTTTCTGAGGCATCAGCTTGGGCTTGTGTCTCCTTTAGGACCCCCACTCATAGCAACGGGTGGGATAGACACTCCAAACCACCAATCCGCAAACACTTCCTCTTCTACTATTGGACCGCCCGGCGTGGGCCTGCCGCCTACTCTTCCTCCTCCTCCTCCTTCCTCTTCATCCTCAACTGTGTCTCTTCGTCCCCAATATGTCCAGTCTGAATGTAAGAAGCCATGCTTTTCCTTGTTCAGGACTGTTTGTGGAGGCAGCATTGCACTTGGTTTCTAACATGTTTCCTTTTCATGTTAGAAATTGTATTATTATTATTATTATCATTATTATTTTCAGTCATTACTAACGTTTAAGTTATACCTACGTTAAAGACACTACGAGGAGACTTCCACTATTCTCCAATCTTTGTCTAATTCCAAATGCTTGGCACACTGTCAGATTTTCTGCAAAATCTCGTTACTGTAGAGAGCTCTTTGCACCTAGACAATGGGGCTCTTGGGAAATGCAGTTTCTACTCCAGGAAGTGCCATCACTTTCACAAAACTCTTTGTAGTACCTTTTTCTTTTTTTTCTTTTTTTTTTAAAGCTGCATTACCTAGCACTTCTACATTCTACAATTAAGCAACCATTTTATATGAAAAGGGTCACTCAGCTTTAATTCTCAGACCTCAACACCTTTCATTACCACCTCCCACAACTCTATATAGCCATTTCCACTATTTTTTAATTTAGTTTGAGGACAGACTGTTCTCGGAAGTTCTGCCTCTTTTGATAGAAGGGTCAGAGCCCATTAGCAGCATAAAATCAGTAGCTGGACTACAGCATCTCCGCGTGAAGTGAAATCAAAGACTACTCAAAAATATACCATGACAAGAAAAGAGACAAAACACAAGGGTCAATATTGGACACGCTTTGCCCTGATGGAGAGCTCTAAAAGACGTTAAAGGACTAGCATTTGATAAAGATTTTGCACTTTTCCTTCTCGATGCGCAAGTATTATTTTCTTGTGTTTCGGTACCCATTAGCAAACACGATTATAATCATAAGTGTTAGATGGCCTTCTTTACTGTGTTGGATGTGTGTGGTCCAAAGCTATACAGTTTACAAGTTTTAAAAAGTAATTCTGTGTTGGTACTAAAGATTGAATGGTTATGGTACCGCCACGATACTGCAGAGAAGCCCTCACAGAGAGAGATGCCACTCCTCTTCGTCACCCATGTTGCTAGCTCTGTGTGCTTGGAAAACGCATGTAACCATTTAGTTCAGGGGCACAGTGCGTTGGTTAAGTTGGGTTATGGTTAGTGCACTAAGGCCGAATCCATGGACGTATTCTCTTGCTTTGGTTCAGCGGGCATGATAGCTGCGTGTGAGAATGAAGGGGTGCGGGAGGTTTTGGGGTTTGTTTACATGTGCTGCCATCTAATGGTCAAACAAACAATACTCCAAGTTAGGTAATGGAGCTTTAAGCGTGCAACTACTTTATAATTGCACATAATTATATAATCATATTATTGCACATTATCATTGCATCTGTAGTTATTTTAATGCCATTTTTTTCCTGTTGGTATTCTCTCTTTTTTTTTTTTTTTTTTTTTTTTTTTTTTTTTTTTTTTTTTTTTTTTTTTTTTTTTTTTGCAAAAAAAATTTTTTTTATATAAAATTATGGGTGAAGTTGAAGAATTAAAAAAAAATTTTGAAT
>JAOEHI010051163.1:0-19271 GCA_025447815.1 Percopsis transmontana | reverse complement strand
CTCTCTGTCTCTCTGTCTCTCTGTCTCTCTGTCTCTCTGTCTCTCTGTCTCTCTGTCTCTCTGTCTCTCTGTCTCTCGCGTCTCTGGCACCCGCGCTCTCCTTCTATTCGTCTCGGAATGTCTTGCGCTCTCCCTCTCTCTGGCTCTCTGGCGCGCGCTTCTCTGTCTATTTATCTGCGTCTCTCAGATGTTTAGCGTGGAGAAGATCCCTCCATTGGTGTGGCGGGGTGGGGTGGGGGTGGGGGGGGGAGGAGGGAAGAGAGGGAGGGGGTGGAAAGGAAAGGAAAACGCGAGTGGTGTCTCTCGGAGTGTGTTCGGAATGAAAATGGCAGGTGGGGAGGGGGGTGTTTATGTAATTTACTCTAAAATCAGTTGGCTGATCAAAATCAAAACATAAAGAATGAAATGTAAATGTTATAGCCGATGTGACGAGGGAAACGACCAACAGACATGGATCCTATGTCAGAAACATCAATTTTGTTTCAAACAATAAACATCCATTTTTGGCTCTGAATCAATTAGCATATTATTATTATTTTTTTTATTATTTTTTTCATTTGAATACGCTAAATGAACAGTTCAATTATTCTGCACTAAACGTATGCGATAGCAATGCATAGAAGACAGTGCGACAATTCAAAAAAAATATTGCAATCATCTCAAATATGTAGGCTATACCCTAACTGGAGACTGCGTCTTTTTTGACAGCCTGCATCCTGACGAGATCTGCCGTTTCTAATTATTCCTATTCCCCGTTTCCCCAAGTGAGATGAAAACAGAAATATAGCAAAGGATGGAAATCTTAAATATTGAATTCGTTTCTGTACCGTACCCGCAGTGTGTGATGTGGTACAGCAGTGGTGTGCCTATACGCTACACTACAGGACTCGGGCTACACGCAAACGCCAACGAGATGGGCTTTCCCCAAAAGCCAAGCTGGCTGACATTTGTTGATATTTGGTGATGGACGGTGCGGTATGCCCCCCACCACAGCATCCCCCCTCGCCAAAGCGACGGTCACCGATTTTGGGCGTGAGCGCACGCTTGGAGACGAAAATAGACGAGTCCTCGGTCTCTGATCCCTTCCCTTCTTTTAAAAAACAAACAAGAGTTGGTAATATAAAAAATATTGTCCACAATAATCATCTATAATCCAAGGTTGGCAGATGAACAATCCCGGACGAGTAAAATCCGGAGGAGCAGGAGAGGAGCGTTGGGAGAGACGGCAACATCATTAATTCTAGGTCGGGAGAAAACGATAACGGCGCGGGTAGATTCTAGCAGCGGCTCGCATAAACTCCTCCGCCACCAGGCAGGGCGCAACCCGCGTCGAACCGTGCACAATCCCCACCCAGCAGCATCGCCCCCAAGGCTCCCAAACGAAAAAAAGAAGATGCCAGCCCCGCAAAGGCTCTTCTCTCTCTCTATGTATCTCTCTCTCTCGGTCCAGAGGCTATATATTGGAGATCGGGCTTGGAAACGACCAGACCGCGGAGGCGAATGCAGTCGAGTGGAGCGCGCTCTGGCTTGCTTGCGCGCGTGCTGTCAGTAGTCGAGTTTGACCCACGCAGCGAACATCATTTTAACGGGAACCGAGCGCCGCGCTCAGATGGGAGTGATTCCTTCCCCTCCTCTCCAAGTCTTTCTCCGAGATTGCTCATGGTTTCCTCTCTTGGACGCCAAGTGTCAAAAGCTGCAAAAACACAGTTCAATTAGGCCGTTTCACTGTTTACACAAAACCACCGGCGAAGCAGAAGCCTTTGCGCGAGCAAAGAACGAGCACTCGCAGGAATTGCGTGTTTCAGTGGTGAACGCATTTGCTACACAGGCTAATGAGCAGTATAAGGCAGCGGTAATTTAATTACTTTTGTCAGTAACGCACAGTGTAAGGTATTACCGTTACAAATCCTATCATATAATCACACAATTAATGTTTCTGTTGACTAATTCTAAGCCTATAAAAGTTTTGCAGTAATGTAACAATAAAGTAACTAAGTAACCAAAGTAACTACATATTGCTACAGTATAATTGGCGTAGACCTAATTAGGGAATACCAGAATAACAAATACAAATTTAGAATAATTAGGCAACTTAATAATTAACACTTTTTACATTTTGCGTGGTGAAGTAGGAAAAGGTACTATATTATTTTTCCTGAGTAACTTGCCCAACATCAGAAGTGGGGGAGAAGGTAGGCCTGAACTTTTTCTATACATAAACATAGAGCCTATATTTAGATATTCTTTCCGGTGGTAATTTCACAACCAATCCAAAAAGGAAGGGGCCTCTACAGCCAATTAACTAAGTCTATTTAATTCGTGCTCTTGAGTCAAATACAAAACATTTACGAATGAATCCGGGTGAGTCCAGTTTGACAGCAAGAAGTGTCTATCTAATTAGTTAGTTAATTACTTTGATGGACACGGAGCATTCGCACCGCCTCTGCCGCGCACGATTTTGAATGGAGCTTGTTGACTTCGCAGACATTCCTGCTCACAGGCCTACACAGTCACGCACGCACGCACGCACTCTGGGTTTCCACCGATATCACATTTGCCCCTGTCCGTGGTCCTGGAACGCATTTACGACGCAAAAATGTATGCCACGAGGCGCTGTCCGCGGTGAAACCAACGGAAAATAATCTTGAAATTGTATAGCCTATCAAGGTGATGGACAGTTTGTCCTAACAGGTAATATGACATGGCGGTCATATTGATGATATGAGAATGTCTGGTTTTATTTAGGTGATTTAATTGGCATGCCTTTAATTTCTACGCGGAATGACGAGCTCGCCTTTAATTTCTACGCGGAATGACGAGTTCTTGGGTAGACATCGGGGTGTAGCCTATGCGCCATATGGCCATCCGCCAGTGCTTCACCGCCGTTTCTTCGCAACATTTCTGATGTGTACCCTACGCCAACAGAATCGCTCGTCATGTAATTTCCCGGAATTAAGCAGCTACAGTACTAACAGATGCCGCTTTTCCGTTACCGACAGCCTACCATAAAAGCCGTTTCCCGCTGACAGGGCGATAGAGAGAGAGGGGGGTGGGGGGGGGGGTGTATTTCGGGAAGTGGTGGGGGCAGGCGGCAAGCCGTTTTCCGCCGCTTTGCGCGATCGCGGGAAATCACGCGGTGATGCGGAGATGACACCCCTCCTCCATCACTTATTATTATTATTATTAGCCTACCGAGCGTGGACACGCGCACAGGAGGACGCGTAGAAATACTCTTACGATATTCTTCTATCTCTGTCAGCGGAACACCATCAACCACGTCACTTTTGAAGCTGTGCCACGCACGCACGTCACTCTGCCTAGGTTTACGTGCGCGCGCGCGCGCGCGTGTGTGTGTGTGTGTTTGCGTATAGGCCTACGTGGTTGCCGAGGACACGCTGTGGACCCGATGCGCCGCATTATCATTCAGAGAGCGTTCGCATAGTACAAGGCAACCCCCGAAACAAGCCATAGCTGGCACCTTCACTACTGCCCCCCTCACTCAGCAAGCCTGAGCTAGAGTGAGTAGGGGTGTGTGAGGAGGACACACACACACACACACACACACACACACACACACACACACACACACACACCGCACATACACGCACACACGCATACACACATATACATATACACAGACAGACAGACAGACAGAGAGAAATATTTAAGAGTCACACATTTCATTCTCTGAAGCAGTGGCTCTCAACAAGAGGGGTTGGGACACCTGGGGCTACAAGATGCTTTTTGGGGGACCATGAGATTGTCCAATGGAGATTTTCAAACTATTTGTTTGTACATTTATTTGCATACAGCCTTTTCATATGTGACCCCTTGAGATCCCAACCCACTGTTTAAAAATAAAAGCACGGGTTTAGCCCAATGAAAGGACTGTGTTATATGAATAGTAAAGTAATCGTTATAAAGCTATTACTTTTATTATAGTAATAGTTTTTCTACAGCCCGCTAAAGAACATATAGCACTGAGTGCTCTCGCTGGATGCTGGTGGTGATGTGTTTGAACACTATAGACCAATGACATGGGGAACTCTGAGTAAAAGTAGCCATTTTTATAGTCCTAATATCACGCTTGCTATTTATCAATAGCTTGTATGTTAGCCTTAAAAAACAACATGAAAAAAAAAAGTCGCGCTTTAAAGCAAAGCAAGCAGGAAGTGCAGACTTCCGTGATTACATCCTTTTCAGCAGTTACAGCTTTGCCTTGCCCAAGGGCCTCTGCATAGCACCTGTTAAAGACGGAAAGGTCAAATGTGTGTCTGTGTGCTCACACACACTCATATCTATTAATTGTGGTCACTAAATAGGATGGATTTCTCACTGTGGTAAAGTGTATTATATTCAGAAGGTGTGTGTGTGTGTGTGCGTGCGTGTGTGTGTGATAAAAGGACCCACTTAGCCATGCAGCATTGTGTAGAGGAACAGGAGAGAAACAGACCATAATTGGATGAAGGGTATAGTGTGAGATACCGGGAACATGTCATGGCTCAGAAGTGAATCAACAGCAAAGTGCAGCCCAGTTTCTTCAAGACTAGCTCAGGTCAGCCAGCCTCCGATGGTGTTCTACATGAAGGAGAGCTCCGTTTACGCACCCCTAGCTCCTTCACAGAGGTCAGATTCCTCTGACCTTTAGCTCTCGCTCTCACCTGCACATAGTTTAGTTGATTACCCCTCACCTTCTTTACCTGTCCTTAGTTCACACCTCATTAGTTCATGGTATATAAACCCCTCAAACCCTTCACTCTCGTTTGTATCTGACCAGGAGTGTGACGTGGCTCTTTCCAGCTTAGCTTGTTTTGAGTGCTATATTGGCTATTTGTATCTACATACGGGACATTTCAAACCGTGACACTTAAAGATACAGTTTATGGATTTCCATTTACTTTCTAGTTTAGGCTGAACCTTAGTGGCATTACCTCAATCAATAATAAATAACAACAAAATCCATATTCATTTATGGAAAGTAATTGATTGTTTCAATCAAAACTTTTTCAACACATTTAGATAATATGAGATAAATGAGCTTTCATCTAAATTTCAGCTCATTGAGCCAATAAAGATAATTTCTACCTGTTTAACTGTGAGTGTATGATGTCATCATTTTCTGCCAATTTAATACCGTATATAATATGTTGCTTTTATGCATACAGTCTCTCATATACACATAAATATTTAAATTATTAATCTAGGTTAGGCTGCAAAAATTTAAAGTGTAAAACTTTCATCTCTTTACTGTTAGTTTGCCCTTGAGCAAGGCATGTGACCTCCAGCAATTTCCAACAGATAAGTGTAATGTTGTCCTAGGATGAACCCAGGGGTAAATGTTCACAGATGTAGAAATGTAAAGTTAAACTCTAGCCCTGTGTGCTCAGCAAAAGCTTGCCCTGGTTTTCAAAAAATAGAACAACCTTCCTGAAATAAAGTGACAGCACTGAGTCCAACTGGGCCAAGACATCTTTGCACCAATATTTTGTTGGACCTCTACAGATCAGATCAGAATGTACTGGACTAGAGTGATATAAATAAACAGAAGAGACATTACTTCAGAATGAAAGTATGAATGAATAGTGTGTATTGGGTACAAGTCACGTACAGATCAACAGAAAACTTTAAAGTTGAGTGTTGTGGGCATTTGAGATGTACTTTTGTAAGTACAAGTCCAGAATAAGTGTCAGATCTAGTAGCATTACACAATTTTAAGAACCTCCAAACCTGGTCGATGTGTGTTCGGAAGGCGAGAGTATGTGCGAGGCGGAGGGAGACACAGGCAGGCGTGGATGCAGTAAACGCACAAAGCGTATTTTAATGAAAAAGAAACACACAGCGTATTCGCAAACAACACAGGAGAGAGAACGAAAACAATGACCGCGCCTAAATAATGCCCCACAAATAGTCGATAGGATGGGATGTACAGGAGGGGAGGTGCAGGGCGTGCATGGGCCTGTGCACGGCAATCGTGACACGAGGACTTTCCATACATCGTATATATAGTGTGTATGCATATAATACATTAGCAGAATTAGCATTTTGCATAATTAGAATTCTCAAATGGCCATGAAACCCATTGTTTGGTCACGTGACACATACAAAACCATGCACGCAGACACATGCCAAGTGCGTGTACTGTATATTTCCAGGGACCTGTTTTAGCTCAACCTCATTTACGTGAATACTATTGTCGTATTAGGAGCCAATTATTACAGTCTGGTAGACTAGCAGAATTATCCAAGCACTCAAGAGCAGCTTGACAACAGCTGGGAGCTGGGGGGGGGGCGTTTACTGTACAAACTGGATCTTACTGTAGACCAACAAGCAGTGATTAATAGATTTCTGCAGTGGTTTCCTCTGAAGATATGGCTGTGTGAGTTTTTAAGTGTATCTGTGTGTGTGTGTGTGTGTGTGTGTGTGTGTGTAGACCAGGGATGCTTGATTCTTCATTATTCATGGAAGGAATGCATATTAGAGTCTGTCCTCATTATTAAACTTTGATCTGACAACTCTGCAGTCAGGGAGCGAGAGGAAAGGGGCAGATCAAAAATAAATAAAGAGAGGAATTTTGTATCTTCTCGCATGTCCAACATGCCTGTGTGTGCATTTCATTCGAGACACACACACACACATTTACACTGTCCGTAGAATTGTCCACATTTACACTGTCCACTGTAGAATTGTGTGTGTGCGTGTGTGTATATACAGTATACACACACACGCACAGATATTTAGCGAAACAGAGAGACAGATCTGATGAGACCATAAAAACGTACTTAGAAAAAGATAGACACAAAAATGACAGCTCGTACTTCCCAACGGCTTTGCTCATTGCCGCAGCGAGGCATGTAAATCGAGAGTTACGGGCTGCGCCATCTTGAAAGCACATGTGCCACCAGAAGAGGACGTCACAACTTGCACCGCCGAAGTTTGCGATCACTAGCCCAGTTTAATGTTTAGCATGAACATTATAACATCATCATTGATTCTGTGCTCGCTCCGGCCCTGGCTCTTGAGAATACAACTATGTAACTTGGTCATGAAGAATAATCGTCCTAACTGTCGATATTGCCATTCGTAAAAATAAGTGTGGCAACTGAAAAAAATGAGCGTAACAGCAAAACCGAATCTTTTTTTAATAGGGAGTGTCTATTGCGAGTCAGTTCTTCCGGGTGCAGTACAACCAGTCACCACAAAACACAGCTGCTTCAAGCCTAGGAGTCAGAGCCTGCCCCCCTGGATGAGACACAGACAGACGGCAGAATTAGCTTGGTTGCTATGTAAGCGGGCTGTATAGCATCCAAGCTAATTAGTGGATTGCTCTTAATTTTTTGGCGCATACTCTGGCTGGCTCAAACCTGTATTAATTGATTGGCTGGTTAATGGAAGAGCAGGAGGGGGTGGAAGGGGGGAGGTTGAGGGGGTAGCTGCTCTCAGCTAATGGGCCCCCACTCTGGTGTGTGGAGTAAGCACTCTAGTCGAAGTATCAGCATTATGGGATGGGCGGGCGGGCGGGGGGTGGAAGGGTGGGAAGGGGGGGGGGGAGCAGAGGGGAGCTGAAAAATGACTGGGAAAGAGAGAGAGAGAGAGAGAGAGAGAGAGAGAGAGAGCCTTTGCCTCCTCTGGCAAAACTACAGAGAAATTGCAAGCACTCTTTTCTAAAAAATAAATAAATAATAAAGAAGCACTACATAGAAAAATAAACGCTAGCCGACTGATCCAGGACCCAAAGCCTTCTGGGAGAAAAACCCCAAAATGACTCCTGTCAGGGCAGGACAATATGTGGCACCAGCCCAGTATCTTAGGGACAGTGGATGGAAAGGCAAGTCAAGCACGTCAAGGCCATATGTTCTAGGATGTGGATGAAAGATCCACATATTAGAATGAAAAGCATACACATTTTACAGCAGAACCAACTCAGAGGCACTGCTACACCAATGGACCAGAAGATCTAATCAGCCACTTGATTGACATCTCACATCTCTGACTCTCCTATGTGAAATATAGTTGCACCTGTTTGGCGGGACAACTGACACTGTCTTTATGATTGGTTTATGTGCGGCTGACATCAGAAACTTTGTAGCATGAACCGGCAAACTTCAACCTGAGCAGTAGGCTAATCAGCCAAGTTATCTCAACCCCTCTGCACTTTACAGACCCTCTAGTTATTTTTCGATTCATGCTATCATGATGTGGAACTCTGATGTTCCTGCATGTGCTCTTCTGACCCAGGTCTTTTTATGTATGTGGAGGCTAACCTAACTAAGGCTAAGATATGAGTGTGTTGCATAAAGCGGGCTACTTAGGAAATGACAAGCAATGAGCAGTATCTCAGACATATCAGGAATGCATCACTCAGCAGAAACATGTAAATGACCATAAAGATGTCCTTACAGCCTAAACAACACTGTGTCTGCTGCCAAGGCTAGAGTGGATCGCTGGAGGGCATTCAAAGTTAGTGTAAATACATAAAGGCTATAGCAGTGTGTCCAGGCACCGGACTAAGAAAGAGTTTACATGAGGAAGGATCTCATTTATGTAACAATAGCACCAAAAGATATTTGGTGCAATACTATTATGTCAGACCTGGCTGCCGCCTAAATACTAGCTAGCCTATCCTGCCTATACACCTACGAAAAGTGCAACTAACAATTTAGGAGCACACATTCTCTCTCTCTCTCTCTCTCTCTGTCTCTCGCACACACATGGTTATGATGCGTTGTTATTAGCTTACCATGATACAATTAGCATGCCTCGATACAATCTTTGGTACTCCTGTGTTTCAGTGGTGACTGGATTATTTTACATCATTGTGTATACTGTATATTAGTGCAGTATACAGTCCATACCATGCAGTACAGTATACTGTATAGTATAGGCTGTATACAGTATGCTTGCTGTACTGTATATATCATTTTCAAGATGTCATAATCTAGTATGTGTGGACATAAAATAATTTAGTAAATCTTGTGTTACTAAAAACTAAATTCATTTTATTTTGTCACTGGCACCAATTTTTTAACAAGTATATGCCCCATATCTAAACACACAACAGATAGTTAGATAAATATAAATAATACATTAAATAAATTCTACATTTAGGAGAACATCACAAAGTAATTCCTTTCGTTCTAAAAACTGTTTTGGCTCAGAAACGACGATCGTATATTAATTACAAATGCGTCCAAGTTGTTTGCTCCTGTTCCAAGCTTTTAGATTTAGACACATACAGACCAGTGTGCAGTATGTTTTTGCTTCGCTGTCTGTCTATTTGTCTGCCTGCCTGCTTGTCTGTCCCCCCTGTCCAGACAGCTCTCCACTGCTGACCAGTAGTGAAACAAAACAACCATGCTCTTCTAATTCATCACTGACTGTCATTCAATTAATTGGAACCCCTTTAACTCTGCCAGAGAGTGGAGAGGAGATGAGGAAAGGAGAGTAGAGGAAAGTCAATGAAAGTAAAGCAAGAGAAAGGTGATCGACGGAGGCTGTGAGAAGGATCATGAGGTGGAGAGAGGAAGACCATCGGGATGTAGAGAGGAAGCACAGAGGAAACGTTTAAGGCACCTGGAACAAGGGCAGATACATAAAAAGAGAGCGTGAGAGATGAAAGAGAGAGAGAGAGAGAGAGAGATGGTGAGATGGCGACAATGAGACATGCGAAGAAGTGACCGCAGAAGAAAGGGGGAGAGGAAGAGGAGAGATCGGACAGGAGCGATAAAGGAGGTTGGAGATATAGGAGCCGTAGATAAATGAATAGAGGAGAAGTAGGAGATGGGGGGAAGGAGGAGTGGCTAAGAGACAGAGTACCCCCCCCCCTCTCTCTCACTCATGCGGCCTTGTTAAACAAACGATGCATAGTGTGTATTGTAAGTAGACCAGGACACACACTCACACACACACTAATCAGGCAGTGACAGAGTGGCTGAATATATCTGACCCCTTCATCTCTCCTTCCCTCCTCTCACTCCCTCCTTCTCCCTCTGCCCTTTCCTATCCAGTCCACCTTTTCTGCCTTCCTTATCACATCTAGTTTTCCTCTCGCTCTCTCTTTTTCCTCACTCGTTCTAAACCTGATATGGCCATACGTCTAGTATATGTATTCCATAATCAGTAACACCCGACTGAGTCACACTGTAACATGGAGTGTGTGTGTGTGTGTGTGTGTGTGTGTGTGTGTGTGTGAATATGAGAGAGAATGCAGTGACTGCAAAGAGGTATAACATCCTTATTGTAACATATTACACTATTGTTTGTTATTGTGTATAGCCTGTGTTATGTTTGATGTTGTTCTTTCCAATAAAAGCTGCATACGTTTGTAAACTGGCCATGTCTGGATGCAAGATCCAACTGAGCTGTTTTGTTAGAGTCCTATTCTTTTCACTTGGAGGAGAACTTTTCATTTCTCGTGTTGTGCTGCTTGTTTCAATGGGGCAAGGAAGGGCAAGGAGGTTTCTGCATGAGTGTAAACAAAAAGCAATATCGAGGCCTTTCAGTTCAGGTTTGGACACTTGTTTTGAGGACATACTGTAGCTAACAAATTCAACAAACTCTACAGACACATTCTGTTCCTTTCATGTTAGCGGAACATTCTAAATTTAACACAGACCTTCTTTAAAAAGCTAGCTGGCTAAAGCAGGCACATGCAGGTGAAATGGAGCTTAATTTGGCATGAGCAAGAATAGATATTTGACTAAAAGGCCAGGTATTGTTGGGACAAGACACACAGAAAGTAGGACAGTACCACAGTGGCAGGTGGGAATATGTGTGTGCAGCCAAACCCACGAGGTTTATGTTTGCAAAGCTTTTTGCGCAGCTGCAGTCATCATCTCTCATTAATCTGTATGTGTGTGTGTGTGTTCCTACATTTTGGATACTGCGAATACTAAAAGTCGGTTGCTGTGTTTGTGTGTAACTGGGATGTAAGATCATGTAATTTAAATGAAACATCAAGGTTCCAAGCCCCAGTCCAAGCGCTTCGACCTGCCACCCTCTGCTGGTCGGCTGGCACCACCTTCGCTACGAGGCCGCAACGCTCGCTCAGCTCAGTCACTGCTCTATCCTTTCCTGGTCCAGCTGAGCCTGTCAGGACAGCAGAGTCAATCTCCATCTCTTACAGGAGACTCAAGACCTACCTCTCCACCTGCCATAGCCACTGAGCTCACTCCCACCACCCCAACCTCTTTCCTCCCCCTGTCCACCCCTGTTGTCACTAATGGAATGCTTTGTTTAGGACGTAATGCACTTGTAAGTCACCTTGAATAAAATGCTAAATTACCTAAATGTAAAAGTAAATGCAGTTAGCTGAGCTAATATTAATGCTAATGCTAATACTACTGTAACATCTGGGGAATTGCTCTGTGTTGTGTTTTCCGTGTATTCCATGTTTCTGTTCCAGTCCTGGTTTTCTGTCTGTCCTGTTGCTTTGTGTCCTTGATTTGGTTATTGTCTTCACCTGCTTTGCTCCCCTCACTACTCGCCATTTTGTAGTGCTGACCGAATGTATTGTGAGAACTTATTATACCCTATATAGTGGACTCAAAGTATCCCAGAATGCATTGTTAAAAGTAGTGTACTACTGAAGGTCACTAACCAAGCAGTATAAACCATCATACATTACGCTGGTAGTGAAATGGGCAAGGGACAAATCAAGTGCACCGGCAAGTTTGAATTGTGCGATCGCAATGACGTAATTAACAGCGAACCGAGTAGTGTCCGGAAGTGTTGTTTTCATTTTGCCAGTAAGCTCACTATATAGTCCTCTACATAGAATTCCCAACAGAGGGAGTAGGGAGTAGTGAATGAGTGAGAACACAGCACCTGTGTTTCTGTCAATTTGTTGCTAGTTGTTGTTTCATGTTCTCTAATCCCTGTGGCTTCTTTGCATGTTATTTTGGTTCATGTTACAGATTCTGTTTTGCCTATCTTGACTCCGATTCCAGCCTAACCCTCTACCATCATGAATACTCGTGTGCTGAACCTTACCTGTGTACTTTGACCACACTTCTGCTTGAGTAAACATCTTACTTACCTGCATCTCTTCTTCTCTGAGCCTCCCTTGCACTTGATGCTACACCCACAACATTACAGTTACATAGGATAAACTTTCAAGAGAATCTGATCTCTCAGGCCCGCTAGCACAGTTTCATTTTGAATTTCTCCGGTTTGACCTTCCATCCGCACTAATCTGGTTGTTTCTAGAACTGAAACAGGAGCTTTTCAGCAATGCGTGGATAAAGAAGTGGATAAATCATGAAACCGTCGACGTCGCCACCTAGTACAAGTGGCGAGTACGTCACAGGTAATCATGTGATCTTTCATGACTATACTATTTTGAAAAAGTGTTGAAAAGTGCATAACACTGGAACCCGAGGAACAATTTTTTTGGATAAGCCCTGGGCAAGCAAATGTGTGGTGTTTTCCTGAACAATTAAATGCTTCCTGAAGAATGGCGTAATGATTTTCTAATGTCTAGACTCTACGAACTACAAAATATCCGTCATATCTGGTCATTTTCTATTATTGCAAACAATATTCGAAACCTAACAAAAGTAAAAGAAGAAGTAGCCTATAATGCAAAAAAGTGTACAATCACATTGTGCTCTCTGGCGAGAAAGTGGTGAACTACGAGAATGCAAATACTATACCAAGTGTACAATAATTACAGACTGATTATGTGCATCTTCGTCCAGTAGCCTAATACAGTCCTGGTTGCGAGGCTGTTCCTTTCCCAACTGTTCTGCATCCTCAGATGATGGATGATGGATTGGAGCTCTATAAAAAGAGCTCCAATATCTCACCACATTTGCTCGGGCATGTCTCCCAGTGCGTATTTTCCACAGCTTTTTGCGACTCTATAATCGTTGGTTACTTTCATGGGTTAAATGAGTTTTAGGTTTTACCTCTGTCTACCTGCCTTAGCGGAGCAGAAGTGGAAATGACACGGAGGAGCTGCGTATGGTCATGTGTTAAGCAACCTGAGCATGCCCAGTTCAATGACGTACGTGGTTTCACACGGAGTGACCCTTTCAGTATGGACGCTGAGACTTTTTTAAATGAAAATGATAGTGTGGCCGCGTGGTCAAAAACTTGTGTAAAAATGTACCCGTGCTAGTATGGATGTGGCCTCATACAGGCTGATGTTGGTTTATTTTCTGGGACATTTTAAAGCCATAGAAAGATTTAACTCCTTTACTGCGTCAATATATAACAGGCAAAATATATATATGTGGGTGTCGTAAATGTCCCCAGCGTGAAGGTTTCATTGAGAAAAAGCTGAGGCAGAAAGAGAAAGGCGGTGCCCTCACTAAACGGGAGTGGCTGGCAGCCAGCCAGTTGTAAAGTGTGGGGGGGGGGGGGGAGCGAGTGAGGCAGAATGCAGTGGAGGAGAGAAAGGGAGAGGGGGAGTGGAACGAATTGAGTTGAATGAAAGAGAATGTGTCCATGAAGGGGAGGTTAAGAAGAGTAAAGGGGAAAGACCTAAAAGTTTGTTGTTTTTGCGAGGTCATGATTTTGTCCTTAAAATCCTTTTGAATGTGGTTCATTCATTCGTTCATTTATTTAATGGACGACCATGACACATGAAAGTTGACTTTATAGCTCTCTAGTCTTCTTCTAATTTCTCCCTCCGAAAATTCTGGCAGTTTAATACACACATTCACTCTGTTTCTGTGTGTTTTATTTACATTGCAACACTGGGACAATCCTAAAGGTTGAAAACACTTTATAAATAATCCATTTTATAGGATTTTAAAGTTTAAATTCTTTATTCTTTTTTTCGGTTGGTTTTTATCCCTAGCCCAGCACCCTCCCTAACCCCCAAACCAGACCCACAATGCCAAGCGGGTGAGGCCTTCATTCTAAACTGCGGCATGACTGTGTGTCATTATGGGCCAATAGCCGTGATTAAGGCTATTAGGTAATTGATGGAAGGACTGCGCTGGCTGCTTACAGCCTGACAGCACAACAAATGCTGAGATAGGCCTACAGCCAGCTTCCCTGTACATAACTTAAGGCTGCTGTGCTGTTGTATAAAATGCCTCCATGTGTAGCAGGCGCAGCAGTTGAAAAATACAAATATCCCCCATGGCGATATACAGTATATGTGTATATATATATATATATACTGTAAGTAAAAAATCAAAAATTTTGAGTTTCCAAGTTTAATTTTGAGAAGAGCCCTAAATTCCCAGCTTGTAAAAAGTAAAATTGCTGAACAGGCAAATGTGTCCTGACAGGCCAAAATGTGAATGGCAGTCTAATGGAAGTGGAAGAGGCGGCCAAAAAACCCTGCTAGCAGGGATAGCAGACCCAAAGCATGCAGGCCCCTGCTTAGGCTCTGATTTAGAGTGCATTCATTGTAATAACCAAAAGTAGGAAGCTTAATTATTTTCTTGGCATATTCATCGATAATCACTATTTCTGAAACAGGTGGATTCAGTGTCTTGCTCAAGAGCACTTCAATGGGGATGAATACGACTCTACTGGTTAATGTATGGGATTGATGTGTGTGTGTGTGTGTGTGTGTCTGTGTGTGTACATGGTTCACACACACCGAGGGATTATTGTGTTCAAAAACAGTGATTTTTGAGAAAAGTAAACATTGCTAATTTTGTTTCTCCGGCCAGCAATAAGCTCTAATGTTAAGGTTTAAAAAGTGGCCTTGTGACTGGACAGTAAAGGTAACACCGGATAGTTACAAAGTCCCTTAACCCAAAAATGTGCTTGTGTAATGGAAGAAGATTAAACAAGATTGTAGAAAAAAAAGTTGCAGTGGAACACTCTATGGCGTCACTCTATGTCGGGGAAGGGGGCTGAACCACACAGCACTCTACTGACACCCCGCGGAACAATAAGGAAGTGCAAATAGACGGACCCAAAGGAGCGAGCCAGCCTAGATATGTCATGCGCCGATAGAGAGAGGAAGAGAGAGAACTCATCACTCATCAGAGCTAGAAACATCATAGACACAGAGCAACTTGAAAAGCCAACAACCCACATAACCAGCCACACATAAAATGCACATACACAAGCCAACAGTCCAACTGCCAGGGACATGCAGAGGGGCTCTGGGGGCTCAAGCCCCTGCCCTTCTCCCCAGGAATCCAAAGTGCCCCTCAACATTAATTTAATAAATAATTATATTGTGGTCAATAAAACAAAATGCATTTAAATTGAAATTAACATGCCATGCAGTAGAAAACGGATCACATGAAAGTCTGAGAATTTCCCCGTTTATTTGACCTAGTATCTGCCTTGCCGACGTCACTTTGGCGTGTTGCTACAGTATGCGTTGGGTCTTGCTTCCCACTCTACAGACAGGCAGCCATGAGCTTGCTTGCTAACCTAATCATCGCGGTGTTCTATTAGCAGCATTTTGTATGCTCAGACAGCCCTTTTCAGGCCCGTGCGCGCTCCGTGCTTCCCTTCCTCGCAACGCACCTGTGGTGGATTAGCCCCACAGGTGCATCCCCTTTTAGTTCATTTTTGGCTACTATTTAGTTTCCCCAACAGCACACGGTGCTGTTGGTCATTGTTTGGTTTTGATGCCCTGTACTGTGTGTTTTTTGGTCATCAAATTCCGCTATATTGCGTTCACTGTTCTACGCTCTCTGCGTGTTTTCCTCTGGCTCGCGCCTGCACTCGCCTATCTCACACGCAGCCTTACAGCTAGATTATTTAATACTATATTTAAATATTATATATATATAATATAATACTATATTTAAGAGAAATACAACACCATACAACTGAGAAATTCCAGACAGGGTTTGGCAGACAACAATATGTTTGGAAATGTTGGAAGTGTCTGATCCTCATGGAGGTGGAAAGTGTATGACCACCATTCACATGATGATCCTCCTGGATGCAATGTATGCTGGATGCCTGGACATATCTGCAGAGGACTGCTAGGGATGGATGAGGCATGCAAAGAGATTATTTCCCTGCTACATTACAAGAGAGGACAAAAGGTGTGGCGTGGATGAGAATTTGTGTCCAAATAAGAGACATGTGGATAATAGTTATAATAGTACAGTGTGTTTTTATTTAATAATGACTGGATTTTCCTGTAAAGATCGTGTTGGATTCATTTTTCCACTAAAAGTAACTTGGTTAAGCAATGCTGCCCTTTTTTGTCAATATTTCTATCAAGGTAAAAATAAAATACCAGTAGGTTATATTAGTAGTCTCATAATCATAATTGTGACCACACACAGTCCGTTTACAATGTTTACCAGAGTGATAATGATGTAGCAGATGCGGGGTTATAATGAATACGTAGTTATTATTAATAATTGTAAAATTGGAATTACTTAAAATTAGCCCCA
Organism: Percopsis transmontana; assembly: GCA_025447815.1. NCBI lineage: Eukaryota > Metazoa > Chordata > Actinopteri > Percopsiformes > Percopsidae > Percopsis > Percopsis transmontana. Next base: position 2,940 of record JAOEHI010051163.1, on the reverse strand, counting down.
TTTTACATTCGAGCGGTGGAATTCTCTGCATGTCCCTGCTAACTGCCATTGCTAAATACAAGCTGCCCCACAGTGTGCGTGTGTGTGTTCAGACAAGCACTGTAGCATTTATGGGTGTGTGTGCGCACATGCGCCAATACTACGCTATAGCGCGCTCAGGTAGTAGGAAGTAGGTCAGCTAGTGAAGTGCACACACACACACGCACACATTTCCTTGTCGCTTCTGTCTTATACTTACTGTCTGTCACACACACTAACAGACATGGAAGTGATTACAGTGACTGCACTGTAATTACCGTCTCTCTCTCTCTCGGTGTCTCTCTCTCTCGTCACGCCTCGATGCCATTCTGTCTCTATTCCGGTCTTTGTCTGGCTTTAGGTCCTTCCTTTAGTCAAATCTTAATCCTACCCTCTCTCTCTTTTCTCTGTACATTTTACTCCTTCACTCCTCATATGTTAAATGTCTCTTTCTGTTTGTTTCCTCCCTCCCTCGCCCTTCCTCTCGCTCTTGCACTCATTTCCATTAAATCGTCTCCATTCAGAGTTCTTTATTTGCAAGAGTGGTGAACAGAAATGGCATTGCCGAAGCCAAATGTGCACAGTGTGCAGTTTCAGATTTCAATACAACGACAGATGAGATCATTCTACATTATGAACGTGGTGGTTGTCAGATCACTGAGAACCAGTGTTGGGGTCGTGACTCAAAATAATTTATTACTTTATTTATTTGCTCCCTGTAGAAAGTTATTTTTTACACTACTAGTTACATTACTTTTGCGTTACTCAGCAACGCATTGTCACGTAATTGTAATTGCCAGTTTAACAATTTAATGTTAAACCTTACATATGCCCACATAGCAGCACAAATTCCTATCCTAATAAGGAGGACATACACAAGATCTGCTCTTAATAAAATAATACCACAAAGCCGACAGCAAAGGCGGTAAAAAAACAGCCTAAAGAGCACTTCACAGAAAAAAGAAATTAGGAACATTATTGTGTTACATACAAATGTAATGTGATTACAATAATGTGTTACGTTGCAATGCGTTACCCCCAACACTGCTGAGAACATATCAGCATGTGATTCGTGGTACTTTCCCGTGAGACCACTTACTTTGTACCAGTGTAGGCTATATTTGACCCGAGATATTTTTGTGCCGATTTCTTCATAATTTATTTTGTTATTGTGGCCAGTATAGGGCTTTCTAGTTCACTGAAGGGACAGTAAAGCAGCTTCCCCCACAACAGAGTTTACCTTTAATAATAAGTCTAGCCTGACCTGTTATTAAGGTTTAGTCAGGTCATCTGATATTATGAGTTTGGTGTGTCTGTATATTTTCACGGAACAACCTTGTAACTAGCATCCTGATTTTTCAAGCTCAACCTCTGTGATTGACGCATGCACATGTGCGTGAACTGTGTGCCTTTACGGGGGGCCTGTTTTGAATATGTCTACACTACAATTTTTGTGTGAATGTGAATGTGTGGGAAATGCACACACATTTAATAAATATTTGTGTTTGTTTATAGTGTGTGTGTGTTTGGTGCAATGCATGAACTCCACGGAATACATAATTACAACTTAAGAATCTTTCATCTAAATTGGTGTGTGTGTGTGTGTGTGTGTGTGTGTACACGCGTGCATGCGCCTATTTGCCCACCTGCGTCAGTGTGTGTCAGTGTGACGCATCTGTCCCTGCCATCAAACATACACGCACGCACGGACGTACGCACGCACACACACACACACACACACACACACACACACAAATGGATTACCTTGATTTATCATCTACTGGAACTCACACATACTGGCGTAATATAATGAGCAGTGACTCACTATCATCAGAAGAGGGCGGCATGTCCCCACAAAGCAGATGCTAGCAAACACAGGGGACAAGAGGAAGAGAAGCACAGAGATGAAGGGAAGGGGGATTAGCCGCTTTGAGGAAGATAGATTGAGAGAAAGAAAGCGAGTGAGTGGGGGACAGCGAGAGAGTGACAGACAGAGAGAGAGAGATAGGGTAAAAAATAAAAGGAGAGACACACAAGCAGGTCAAAGAGGAAAGTGGTGGGTGTGGCTCTGATGTTCTGAGCTCTTGCTTCTCTACATGAAACAAATCATTGGCCAGATGAAAGCTTACTAAGCTTACTATAAGCCCCAAAACTCTCAGACACAAAGAGATGTGGAGCTCCACCTTGACCCTGACCTGTCCTTGAACCGCTGGTTCTGAGATGTTGCAATGATTCCAAAATTGGAGAAACCTTGTATTATTATTTTGTGAAGCTGCAGTATGTAAGTTCTACGCTACTTTGAGCAGGGAGCCTACTCAAAATGCTCTAAAAGAGCCAAATAGCAGTGTACAGAAACGGTTTTCACATAGGTGAAAACATTTCAAATCATCGATTGATTTAATTGATTAAACAAATTGTACTATATATTTTTTTGTTGTGCCATGAGATGTTTTAATATCTATCTAAATTTAGAATCTGAAGGATATAGGGGAGGGGCCGACACTGACAGGGGTGGTGGTTAAAAAGGAGGAGAGAGGAAGGGAAGGGATGTATAGACAAGGGGGAGGGTGAGCTTGAACAGTGAGTGATGTCCGCACTCAGCTCAGAAGTGCCCTGGCAGCAAAGTGGCGTCACCGTGCCAACGCAGACGATGTGGACAGCACTAATACAGTGGAGCAGGTGGAGAGAGAGGGTGGTGATGGGGGTGAGAAAGAAAGCAAGCTTTAGCTGTTTGTGTCATTTTGTGTGAGGTACACACATGTGCAGAGGTGGGTAAGTCCGACTTCAGAAAGTAAAGGTTTTCCTTCTGCTTGTTCACTTAACCAGGGGATTTCAAGGAGTCCCTGTACATTATGAGTAATGAGTCTGCACATGTGCGACAAAGCTTACTACTACAGTAGTAGTAAGCTGTGTCGCACATGT
>JAOEHI010051162.1:4129-19273 GCA_025447815.1 Percopsis transmontana | reverse complement strand
CCCGGGTCTCTAAACGGTGACAAGCAGCGGTCTAATTAACCCTGGTGGCCACGAAACAACCGAACCAATATGTTTTTCTGTTTTTATCCTACCCCCCCCCCCCCCACACACACACACACACACACACACACATTATCGTTGTGACTGATAACAGAGGGTCATGCCTCGCTTTAATGTCAACACTTCCGCTGTGTGTTTGATAGTATTTTGGGATAGTTATTGATTATGGTACTGTAAAAACCAATGTGTGTGTGTACTAGGGGATTTAACAGTGATGTGAAACCCACCCTAATGCTTAGTCAAGTGAGAAGCAATTGCCCAGAATTGCCCAGGGCTCTACATGACAGTACGACTGACAGGCCTATTCGCACAGCTTTGCAACAACAGCCTACCTGCTGTGCACTGAGCTAAACTAGCACTGAACCACAAAGAATAATTATATGTTATTAGTTTGATCTGAAAAAAATATACATCTAAAACTGTCTCTAATAATATAATTCTTCCTCCCTAATCTCACAATAACAAGACTCTTATATAAGACACCAAACAGCTGTTACTTCATCGAACCCATCTTTAAAAAAAAAAGAGTCGAATCTAATACCAATATGAACATTTAAACAGCACGTCTGCGTTTTAGGTTTACAGTATGTTTATCCATCAAATACTCCTGCCTCAACCCAACTGCCGCCCACAGAAAATGCGCGCTCAAAAAGCAACGACGCACTGTGGGTGTGCTGTCACGGTGCCTACGCACTATCTTGTTTACTTCGCTGCGCTCTCGGATCCAACGTTCGCCAGGCTGGTCACGTTTCATATGAATTCGGCGCCGCCTACATAAACGGTTCGAAAGACACAAACAATTTGAATTTAAATTAAGGGGAACTACCATCGTTGTTGTTGTTGCCTCTCCTTCCCTAAACTGCTTTCGTTTAACCAACGACTGAAATCTGGCTGTTTAAAAAAAAAACGAGCCTGTCCCTAGAGTGGTGTGCCTCACACGTTTGTTATTGCTGTGAAAGGAATCCCCACTCACTTCCCACTAGAATGTTCCAGGGCCCTTCAAGGCAATTGAGATACTGTGCTTTGTCAGAACTCACAGACGGTGTTATTAAAGTTGCCATAATATTATCATAACTCTTATCCATGTTGATAGTTTTCCTTGAATTTACTACACTATAGGCCTGTAACAGATTAGCATACATTAACTAGACCCACTCATAATAGATAGCCATCACATTTACAGTCCATGGCTGTGTCGTGTCTGATCTACTCACCTTTGGCAGTGGTTGCAGTTTCTTTGAATCCCAAACAGACGTACGGAGCGGTGTGTAATCCATTGATATCCCCTTTGCAGCTGCTGGCGGGTTTTAATCCGACCAGGTCTTCGCACTTCTCCCGGTCTCGGCTCTCCAGCAGGTTCAGGGCGATGTAGCTCAGTCCGCCGCGGCAGCCGGCGGACGACTGGCGGCCCGCGGGGCTCCCGCAGTCCTCATCGGAGCCCTCGCTGCTCCGGGAGGAGATGTTCTCCACCGAGCTGTGCCTCTTGACGGCGTCGCCATGGGCAAAGGAGGTGAGGACGGGCGTCACGGTGGTGGTGGAGGAGAAGGTCTCGGAGCTGTGCCTCCGGCGGCCCTGGGGGTGGGCCCGGATCACCTTGGCCGAGCAGTCCGGGCCCGATGTTGGGGAGGCAGCGGCGCCCCCGAGCAGGAACACCCCAATACTCCCTGAGAGGATCCCCTGTTCCTCCAGAGATAGGCTCCTCTCCTGCCCAGCTTGGCTGCTAAGGAAAATTCACAATAAATACAAATGCATAAACACTGTGCTATAGGTACCGTGTTAGCATAATACAGTTGTTGTAACCCAGCCAAAGGGTTCTTGTATAGTCACACATGTACATACCTCGCTGCGACCTGAGGAACCAGCTGCGGAGGGGAGCTGCACATCCCAAAAGCCACATCGGTGTAATCGTTATTTACTTCGTCACGCATGCCCTGAGAGTCCCTCTCTCCATCTAGACGGTACGCTCCACCCTCCTGGGAGCAGGAGGGGCGCATGGATAACTCTGGGAGCGCATCCAAGCGAGCCGTGGCGGGGATGCCGGCCTCCTTGGGCGAGGGCGGACCCAGCTCCAGGTTCATGTAGTCGGACAGGGGGGATCTCCTGCGGCCGCTGCCGCTCGAGCCCAGGGAGGAAGGCTGGCTCCCGTTGGACGGGGTGGATGGGGGGGAGTATTTGCACTCGCCAAAGTCGATGTTGATGTATTCGCCGGGGCTCCGGGGCTCACCCGGCACGTGCAGCGGGTGCTCGTTCATGCTAGGCAGGGTCCGCACCGCGTCCAGTGACAGCCTGTTGGGTCTACCCAGTCGTCCCCGGTAGGGCAAGCTCTCCGCACGGCTGTGTCTGACGGGGGAAGGTACCAGTGGAGGGTTGAGGGTTGCCGAGGTCTGGGAAGCGCTGGGCTGCATCACCAAGTAGTAATCGGACTCCCCTCCACCTCTGGGCCTGTGGCTCTGGGGGCTCATCAACACATACTGGTTGTCCTCACTGTCCTCGTTCCTGGCGCTCTGGAGCTTGCCCAGCAGGGGCAGAGAGCTGCTCTGGTAGGCCGGCCTGAAGGGTGGCGCTTCTCCAGCCAGCGAGCCTGAGTAGTAGTCTGGGGGCGTCTGGAGTTGGGGCGGGTTGCCGGGCGACATGTTCATGTATTCCCCGGTGGCCGCCCGGTTTTCCGGGCTCTCGGCGGAGGATCTGGAGCTGCACCACATTCTCATGTAGCCGCTATCCTCCAGGGAGCTGCTGCCGGGGGAGCTGGTCTTGTACCCCCCGCCGTGGGCCCTGGGGTTGACAATCTGCTTGGGGGCCGAGACGCACATGGGGCTCATGGGCACGTAGTCGTCAGCCCTGCCGGACTCCCGCAGCGGCGTGCCCGGCGTCATCGGCATGTAGCCGTCGTCCGCCGGGCAACTGCCGGAGCTCCGAGAGGAGCCAATTTCGACGTGGCCGTAGTCCTCGGGGTACGACACCTTGGGGGAAGCCGAGTGCGCGCTCTGGCTGTGCGTCATCCTCATGAGCGTGTACTCGTCCAGGGAGGCGGAGGACAGCGGTGCCGCCGCCTTCTGCTGCCGCGGCGTGGTGAGGGAGTACGTCCGCTTCCTGTACGCCTTGTCCGGCCCCAGGCCGCCGGGCCCCTCCATCATCATCATCATCATGTAGCCGCACGTCGGGTCGCCGGCGTCCCGGGAGGGCGGCGTGCTGGACAGGGAGTCCGGCGTGTCGCTGCGGGCGAGAGAGAGGAACCTGGCGTCGCCGGGGCTGGAGCTGTAGTCGTCACCCAGCATGAAGCCTGTGTCACTGAGGGAGCCCGAGATGGAGGCACTGCAGCTGAAGGGGCGCCGGGCCTTGTCAGGGGTGTAGACGTGGCCCCCGCGTCGGGGGGACATGCTGAGGGGGCTGGAGGCGGCTGGCGGGGAGTTTGACACCGGCATGGACGTGCTGTGGTGGAGGTTGGAGGAGGACTCTAGCATGCGGCAGGTGCGTCCGCTGCTCACGGTCTGGGACCTGATCAGGTGATTTCCCCCGCTTGGACTGGTGGGACTACCGCTCATTGATATGGAGAGGGACACCGGTCGCGGCATGCTCCCTTCTCCTTCGCTGGCCGTTCTGATCCGGCAGGATGTGAACTTTCGCCCCGGCGAGGAGGCCGCGGCGCTGTCCGTTCTGGATCGCCTCACTAGCCCGGTCTGGCTGGGGGGGAGGTTGTTCAGGTTGCGTCGTGTGGGCACAGAGATGGGGTTGGTGCTGGCAGACTGGCTCTTGCTCCGCGGACGGAACTCCGAGAGCTCTTTCATGGCTTTCATCGCCTCCAGGATGGTTTCATGGATGTTTTGAGCGACCACCGAGTCTTCCGCCTGCATCCAAAACTCCCCGGGCCCCGTGACCGCCGAGCGACCCACTTCAATGAAGAAGAAGTTGTCGGAATGACCGCATCTTCGAATATTCATGAGCTGTAAACTCACAGCAGCCACTTCTGAATTCAGCTTCACAAAGCTGATCGTCCGGCTCGATAAACACAGCCTATACACCCCTATCAAATTCTTGATTTGACCAAGTCCTTTTGATTTTAGATTCACTTGCCATACTTCTTTATAGGCAGCTGCAGCGGGCGTTATAAGTCCGTAATTTGACTCCTCGAACCCCACTAAAGAGGAAGTGGAAGCGGGGCTGTCGTACACTTTCCCCTCGGCAATCAGATCGGTCAAAACCGTAAACCAGCTCTCCTGTTCTTGCTCGTTGTCTGCGGCCACTGCAAAGTATTCGTCCTTGGTGTAAAGGGCGATGAGGTGCTTGTGCTTCGCGTCCGCTCGCTTGTTTACGCACAAGCAGGAATCCAAAGTTATGACCCGTTTAGCTGCAGACTTGTTTCTCCATTTCTTCTCGCTTTCGTAGTATTCCAGCCGTGCTGGGGAACAGTCGTTGTGTTCTTTGAGCACGAAAAACCGCCTGTGCCCGTGTTTCTGCTTCCTTAAGTATCCGCACTTCTTGACGTTGTTTGCCACACTGGATAACAGGTGTCCCCCTGTCGTCTGAGGACTTGCCATTGTCGCGATCTTATTTCACTCTGAACCAACGTTCTTGCTCGGTCTGTTGTATAAAACTCATAGAAATCCGTAGGAATACACCCGTTTTTTCCCTCTACTCCGTTGCAGCCATTGGTAACCCCGTCCACTGTCCACAACGATTAAAGCAGCACTCGCTGGCCTTCCACTCCAGCGACTGAGCTGGGAAGAAAAACAACATGTGACGTTGTTACACTCAGCCTCCGCTCTAAAAAAAAAAAAAAAGAGAGAAGGGGGACAGCCAGTCATAAAAGGCGGTGCGGGCTGGAAGGGCCGTGCCTGTCAATCACGCCGATTGCGCTCGGTTTATTGGGCCCATTGGCTGGACGCAGCGATAAACAGTGGGGTTGGTCCATAGACATTAGAATGGGTTGGACCTCTTACGCGCACTAAAACCATCCATTTTCCACCGTGTTATCAGAAACTGCCAAACAACTGAGATTATAAATAGGTTAGGATTATGTTATTCCGTTTGGTTATTTAACTTGGCCCATACTAGCTTTGGATCGATCAGATTGTTTACTAATGGATTTTTACATGGGCAACAGTCATTAATTTGACGAGACAAAACGCCCAACTCTCCAATTTGAATACTTGCTGTAAAGATGCACTTTACAGCAATTATTGAAGTTGTTACATAACCTACACTATACAGCTCATTTTATGACTCTTATTCAACACTGCACGTTTCTATTTTTGAATACCTCATGTACACTGGTGCAATGTCAACACTGGTAATAGCTGGGTTGGTGTTTTATGTATTGTACTTATCTATTGGCTATGCTGCGTCGGTCAGATATAGAATTACAGGTATTTCTGACACGATAACCAATTGTGCGTAGGATGCGAGTATATTTGCTTAACATTCGTGTTGAATGAACTAAACCCAAGAGACAACAAAATGTGTCAGAGGCAGAGCCTGTTCCAACCACTAGAAATGCTGCCATCGTCTGGCCAGTACATTTATGACACCCCTTCAATAAAATAGCCACTGCCCCCACAAGTGATTTGACTTAAATAAACTAATAATAATAAATAAACGAATGATAATACTAATAATAAAACTAATAATAATACAAAACTAATAAATAATATATAATAAACATCTGTATAAGCATAAAATAAAACCCATATATTCGGAGCTGGCTGCAGGCGGTCGAAGAACTGCCAGATTACATTAGGTAGCCTAAATAGGAAGCTCGGAGACATCTGTTCCCCAGATCATCTTGGCAATTATGTGCACAGTGCTAATACACCCATCTGATTTGACTGATGATCTGTCAGTGTACCCCCCTGCTCCGCTCCCTTCTGAGGCCCTTCTGACAGCACTTGGATTGTTTTTTTAATAATCTGTCAAAAGGATTACATGGATCTGATTGAGGGGGTCACACAGTACAGATTACATCAAGGAGATTGGTGGCTTTGTCCGAGCCACTGATCTGATGAAACAGGACTGGCACACACATAAAAAACAATGCGTACAATTGAACTACTGTGTGTTGTTTTTTTGGGTAGATTTGAGTGCTGTGCCTCACCTATAATGTCAGGGCTTGTCCTTTCTTGTCTTTACAGCACTGTAGCTCTGGTTCACTATACCAATGCCTTTTGATTTGTAGTTTTACTATATTTATATATCTATATATCTATATATATCTATATATATAGATATATATAGATATATATTCTATCTATAGATATCTATAGATATCGATATATCTCTATATATATGATAGGCCAGGCCTACTACTTTCCCAATCACTGTGTTTACAAACAATTAAAAAGGAGTATACAAAACTTGTCTATTGTGCCTTGTAGAAAAACAAAGAATAATGAAGAATGCTTATTAATATGCAAAATATGTTAATGAAGAGGCCTCGGTGGCGAAGTCGTGTAAATGTATGTTGGAGTCAGTTACCGTTACTAAATAAACCCGTAGGCCTAATCTGTATATTTTTACGTTTGAATCACTTAACGTTGTTGAGGATCAAAATTTGCCGAGACTGCTCTCTGGTGGTTACTTGTGAATACTACAAAGGGTAGAGCTAATGAAATACTTTAAGAACGTGTATCATGTGTCAGTAAAAAACGCGTTACTTAGCTCAGATAATATAAACTACAACGCGTTTTTCAGAAGTCAATTCAAGTCTTCCCAGAAAAGTATGCATCAAGACATCTGAAGACTTCTTAAGAGATCTAAAGATAGTGGCGAGGACAGGATATAAAGTGGTTTCAGGTAATTCGTCTAACCTAATAATTTAACATATATTAAATATATATAACATGATTGGTTAGGACGTCTACGTACAACATGTAGCCTACGTCACCACGTTCGTTCTGCTCTTATGCTATAGCCTGCAGTTCGAAGTGCCAGTGTTAAGTGTAAGGTAGATATCAGCAGCTTATGGCCTGTTAGTCCGGCTAACAAATTAACAAAACGCTGGCAAAACCAGTGACTGACAGCCGTCTTATATTAGCTGACATTTCTGCCTAGAGAGATGACTCCCAAAGCAGTGGTCGTATTCCTGACTTTGGTTTTGGTTATGTGCGAAGTTGCTGCGGACAGGAAACTAGCCTATGTGACTGTGGTGAGTAACGACTGCAAACACAGCCAATGTTGGTTTTACATTGTTAAACATTTACTCGCTCGAACATTACAACTATTTACAACGATTGAACATCTCGATATGAAACAATGTGTTATATAAACTCTTGCTGAAATTTGCTGCTAGGTTTACAGTCATTTAAATTCAATTTAGACTGCTAACCACAAATGCTAGCTCTTTGTTTTCCTGTCTTAGGAGACTGTTTTGATAGCATTAAGATGTTTCTAGTTATATCATAACAGTCATTAGAAACCATGCATACAGTCGTCACGAGACTGTTACTTGCCAACTGTGCTCACATGAGGGAAAAAGATAGTAAATATGTATCTACGTTTTATCTATACAGCAAGCCATCCCTAACGTTGGCTCACTTGATTAATGTCATAAAGACAAATCTCCTAGTTATGCTTTTTGCTACTGTAAACAACCGCAGAAACTCAAAATAAAGCATACTTGAGCTCAAGACGTTCCTGATAAACACTGCCCTAGTGCCTTTACTGTGTTCAGTCAATAATCAATGTTTACTGAATACAAGATGTATACTAGGCACGCTAATAGCTCATTGTTGAACTTTGAGTGTTGCATGGCCGATATTTGGCCATTCACTGCGCCACCTATTTAGGCCTACTGATAATAGGTTAATGATACTCGTATAAAAAAAGTTAGTGAGTAAAGCAGTTGTAATCAACATTTATCTTTAATATGCATACAGTTTCAGTGGCGTTTGTGGTTAATTATTTTTTATGTTCTTATCTCAGTCACTGCTTGGCGCTAAACATATTTACATATATGTTAGGTATGCATTTCTATATATTTAATATTCTTACTGTATAAGGGCCCATGTAGATCACGCTACCAAAATGGCATGTACACGATTTTAGCAGGACAATGTCGAAACAGTGAATCTACCATGGGTGACTTATAGTATTGACTATAGCCTAGTATTTAATGTATCTGTTAAAGAATGATTCTTGACCAGGTTTGAAATTCAAATAGTTTTCCATTCAAGTGTCCAAATTAACACATCAGCTGTTAATGTCGATTGTCAGTAACTTTTGTAAATATGTAGTGTAGTAGTAAAAGAATCGCAAAATAATACCCACCAGCTTCTGTACATTAGCCTACATCTCTCTAAGCTCTCTAGTTATTATTATTTCTGGAAGCTGTGTTGCTTTTTTCTATTTGCCTATGTATAAATGTGTCATGAGCCACAATAAACATGTTATATCCTTAAACGGAATTCTCTAGTTATTCAAATTTTTTTATTCAAAGTTTTATCAGCAGGTGTATTCAAACGTCTCTATTCTTGGGATATCTTGTGCTGTGTTTTTATGCTAGGTGTGAAAGGGCAAACATTTAGCTAGCCTGCTACAGCTCCCAATTCAATTAGACCGTTAATTAGAGCTTAATTAAGCATGAAGCCCAGTAAGCAATGATTTATGCATTTGTACCTTTCACCCAGACAACTGGAAACATTTTAAGAAGTATTTTTAATCTAGTTCAATTTTTTGTAATGTGCACACAGTTACCATTTGTTTTATTTATTTATTTTTAATGTTATGCTGACACTCTCAACAGTTGTTTCGTCATGGCGACAGATCAGCAATCAAGGCCTACCCCACTGACAAATATCAGGAGAGTGCCTGGCCTCAAGGGTTCGGGCAGCTGTCGCAGGTACATTTTAACAATATCGAGCCCACGATATTGGTAAGGAAGCAATGATTATACCTTTATTGTCCTATAACTGATACTGTAATAAAGTGAAGCGTGAATGGCATGTGGTCTATGTGTCAAGGAAATGTTGCTGTTTTTGTGGCGTAGGGTAATTCCTTTTCCTGTGTGTGTGTGTAGGAGGGGATGAAGCAGCACTTTGAGCTAGGCCAGTTTCTGCGGAAGCGATATCAAGGTTTCCTCAATGAAACCTATGACAGACACGAGGTCGGTGGACTTCTACTCTACTTTACGTAATGTTGCCCACGTCTAAAGGCCAATAGAGGGACTGTGGTAATTTCTTTACAGTTTTAAAACGTTTCGATACACAACCCCGCCAAAAAGAAGTCCCACATATTAGTGTGAGCATTGCCACATCTCCTGCTTACAGTCATGACATTTTGTACGTACTATATGTGGATATCTTGTCCTCTTCTGATTGGTCAATGAGGAGGAGTTGTGTTGTATAATGAAGAGCACATGTACACTACGTTGATGCAAAGCAGAACCAAACATCAAAATAATGCTGCCATGCCTCTTGGGTCACTTTAGGGTTTAAGACATATAATACAGACAATATGAAGCCATGTGACTGTTTGTCTGTGAAGGTGATGAGCACCTCTTCTTCTTCAGATTTCAGTCCGCAGTACTGACTATGACCGCACCCTGATGAGCGTTGAGGCCAACCTGGCAGGTGTGCCTGCCTCTCCTTTTACATTAGACACCACTAGTAGCCTGCTTTTATTGTGGTCCCACTATATACAATTTTTTTTCTTATTGCCTTCTAGGTCTATACCCCCCCAGTGGACGTCAGGTATTCAATCCGGACCTCAAATGGCAGCCTATTCCTGTCCACACCGTGCCTCTAGACCAGGAGAGGGTAGGTGGTTATGTGTTCATTGTCGTGGAATTCTGTGTATTTTCCTAGTGAGAAAGTGAATCCACAAATTAATTACTGACAAACGTTGTCTTTTAAACTAATTATTTAACTATGAAGAAAACAACAGAGAAGTACTTTAAAGAAAACAGCTGGCCCAGACAACTACCCCATTCAGCAGTTCTTACCGTCTTGGCCCGCAATTTTCTGCCACCACATTCATAAGGTGGTTTTGATTAAAAAAGTTTCCACTTTCTCAAACCTTTCCTCTGTCTTTCTCTGGTCTAGCTCCTGTCTTTTCCCAGGAGAGACTGTCCACGTTACGCTCAGCTGATGAACGAAACGGAACGCACTCCGGAATTTCTCAATGTCACCAAAAAATACCAGGTATACATATGCTATACCTTACATACAATCACTACTGTACTGTTACTTTAAAGGCTCCATATCATTCCAATTTCCAACTGTCATTTTGGACAGACTTTTTCTCTTCGAGCTGAAAGTAGCAAAAAATACTGGCCACACCAGCGCTCTTGCTATTGTTGCCATGATAAAACCGTGATGATCATGGAAATATGATCATTACAGGTTTGTTTTTGTTTTTTTTACCTCGTTTTGGTTTTCCCATACACAGGACTTCATAGAGATGGTGAAAAACAAAACTGGCCTCAAACATACCAACGTGGAATCTGTGTGGAGTGTTTATGACACGCTATTTTGTGAGGTAAAACTGTGTGTGTGTGTGTGTGTAGATCCATCTATCTATCGATCGCAGCAGTCTGGTATCTACTGTTATTACGTGTGTGTGGTTTAGTGACTTCTCTGATTGCCTCAGCGGTTAAATGGAAAGAACAGCGATTTTGGGTCAAATAAACATTTGGTCATCTGCTGACACTGCAAAAACACTGCCCTGTAAATGTACAGCGTTATAATACTGCACTCGTTCTGTGGTGTCAACATCTATCCATCCAGACAGACGAGACAGACAGACACACTGATGTTGATATGGTTAATCAGCCAAGATATTTAATCTCCAAATGTTTAACATTAGTGTGTGTGTTCCAGTCCCGTCACAACCTATCGGCACCTGACTGGGTGACCACCGACGTCATGGACAAACTCAAAATACTCAAAGACTTTGCGTTTCAGGTAAGAAACATCCTCCTCCTTTTGCTTTATTGTTTGACAAAATGTGGGTCAGCGTTCTCCAAACTGTAGAAAATAGAGGTCCTATGGATATGGAGCTATTATTATGTGTAATATTTAATGTTGCCTTTTATTATTTTCCCCAAATAGGTCATGTTTGGTGTCTACAAAGGCCAAGAAAAGAACAGGCTGCAAGGAGGTGTGTCTGTGTGTCCTTTCCCATACCTAGGTTGGTTCGTCCACATCACTATAAGCCACTACTGTATGTCTCTCTCCCTCCATCCCTCAGGTCTCCTGTTGGGTGAGATCATCAAGAATCTTTCCAAGATGGCCGCCCCTGATCCAAATAAGCGTCTCAAGATAATGATGCTTTCTGCGGTAAGATAGTCGTAGTGCAACTCCTGCTAGCTTAAACCTCTGTGCCAGTGTCCACGCATGGCCTGACATGATAGCTTTAACACTGGCCTGATTGTCTCGGACAGCACGACACCACAGTAGCCGCTCTGCAGGCCAGCCTGAGCGTGTTCAACGGCAAACAGCCTCCATATGCCTCCTGTCAAATCATAGAGCTCCACAGAGGCGACAATGGGTAACTGGAATACAACAACTATGACAGATGAATAGTGAAGAAAAAAATGTTATTTATTTTTCTCCTTTAGTTTTTTTTTCTCACCCTCTCTCCCAATCTCTCACCCACTCTCATGGTATCTTTCCAGCTCTGTGACGGTGTCCATGTTTTACCGTAACGACACCGGAGTGCCCCCCTACCCACTGGCCTTACCCGGCTGCACTGCTGACTGCCCTCTAGAGGACTTTGTCAGGATTACAAAGCCCTTCATACCTGACGACTGGGACAAAGAATGCCAAGTGCCTTCGGGAGACAAAGGTGGGATAATAGTTAATATAATTAATACACATTATATTTAAATTGGTTTGAACAAACAAACTAGTTGTTTTTGTTTTTGTTTTTTTTTGACAGAAGAAATAGAGGTTTGACAACAAGGTGTGCATTGATTTGAACAGTTTTAAGTACATTTATATACAGTGGGGTTCAAGAGTTCACCACTAAGATCTGTTTCTGCTTTCACCTTTCACTGAAAATTAATTAAAGTAGTAGGAATATTTTTTTTGCACTTTCATTTCCTCAAAACGGAACCAAATGATGTGCAGTGTCCTTAGTGTAATTTTTTTAACAATTGGTTTATTTTTTATGTAATAAAGGAAACTAACATTTTGACACTTGCATGTTTGTTAGTTTTTTAACAGTTCTTTGCAGTGGTGGTAGTAGTGTGACTCATTAAACGTTTAGACTTTAACTACCTTCACAAACGTTTAGCTGCTTGGCAGCTCTGAAAGCCACTGTCAGAATTTTGCATATGGTTTGTACCCTTTCCTCGGTTCTCAGGAGAAGCATTGTTTTATTGTTTTATTAACTTGGAAGCTGTTTCTGCCAGTGTGGTTGCTGTGACTTGTGCGATAACGTTTTAAATGCAACAGGAAACACACTTGATAATGTTCCTTTTCCCCAGAGCCTGTGCTACACACTTTAATATCTTTGATATTTTGGGTGTTGCTGTACTTGGAGTTTAAGTTCAGATATTACATTAATATATGTATGAATAACAATAAATACATTTGCTTTCCCATCATCCTTTCCTCCTCTCTGGGTTCATCTGTCCTTCACGCTGCCTGTGCAGAGGTGATTGTTGGCCTAGCCGTGTCTGGCTGCATGCTGTTACTTCTCATCGTCCTCCTGCTTATCCTCCTCTGCCGGCAGAAACAGCCAATAAACAGCCGGGGCTACCTTCAAGTGACCAACCAGGAAGCCGGGGAAGAGTACCATTCCTGACAGGAGTGCAAGCTCTTCCCACAGAGAGGTACAAGCCACTCTTCCTGGGACAGCAGTGATGATGATGACGACCTTTGAACTTTTTTTTACCTCCGTGGTGACCATTGGATAGGTTTGTTAAGATGAATGGGACCAGGACCCACAATGCCATGCTTTGCTCAGACCCAATTAGGTCGGGTTTGTACAAGTACATGTCCAAGCTGGAAACTGAGGGGCTAATAGGGCCCAGTGTCTGTTGGGTCACTGGAAAAAGTTTCATTTTTAAAGATTTCTGCTTTTGAAGCCATTTTATTTTACAGGGAATTTGGTCAGAAAAGACGAAGGGAAAAGAGTTCTATTCATATCAGTTAGTTATCCCCTCGTCTCACCCGTCCCCCGTTATTGGTTCCAAAATGAACTAATTTTATGGTAAAGTAATTTTGATATTTGGTCATTTTTACATGGGGTTGCTGGTGACAGTTTGCTATGGACGTGGTAATACAGTATATTTTGTTTATCATTGCAGTTTGTGGAACAAAGGTTTGAAGCCAAAAACCCCAAATGCTTCAAACAAATCAGACTTTTAGTTCAGTTTTAAGAGAAGCTTTTATGAGGCTGTGTCCCAGGGAAGGATAAAGGATAGTATGTGTGCTTGTGAATGAGATGTGTATGTCTCTGTGTATCCGTCAGTGTTGATGTAAATCTGTATTCATACAGTATATGTGTGCGTGTTTACATTGAGGGTTTTATTTTTATTTTATATTTTGTTTTTAAGATTAACCAAAATTATAAGAGTTCAATTTGCAATTAATTTTTAATAATGTGGTAATCCTAATTCTGTTCAAATTTAAATAAGGACCCTTCTTATGTGTTAGCAGTGTGTTAACAGACTCGATTAGGATTCTCTAAAATCCATAAACATCTTCCTGTCTATTTATCACATGTAGGATATCACTGATTTTTGCACTGGATCCATCACTAAGATTAAGATAATATCTAAATATTTTACTTTAATCTTACCAAGAATTGTATTTATCTAGCATGAAGATTGTTAAGAGATACTTGAAACGCTGGGATTTTAAAAATATCTAAATTTTGAAATTAATGCTTTGAAGTTTTAGTTCAATGACCATGATAGAAATGTGCTTTGTATCATTTTTGAAAGAGGTATTCAGACCCTCACTTTATTTGACTTCAAAATGTCTTAACAATGATCTTTTGCTGGAAATTTAAATGAATAATCAAACTTTGGGATTGTCTCTTCTTTTTTTTTTTTATAAATTAAACTGTTACTCTTAATAATTTTGTGTCTACTCAAGTCAGTGTATAAAAAAAAAAAATACTGATTGCTGGTTCATAGTTTATTTTGTTAACTCGATTTGGTCTAATCAAAAATGTTTCTTTCTAAAACTTAATTTAAAAAAAATAATTATAAGTATCTTTTACCTCATGTGGCCATTATGACAAAAATATAACCACAGTTTGAGCAATCTCACAGGGGCTGTAACGAGAAGAAATCCCCCCCCCCCTTTTTTTTCCCCCCATAAGAAGCAACAACAATCTGTTTAAATGTGCAACAGCAACCTCTGCCACCTCCTCTACATTCTAAAGAGGATGCAGTCTAGGGGCCATTCACTTGAGGTGAATCATGCAACATACCATGAGATTGCAATAAACAAATGGGGTCTGGAGTGGTAAAGAAGACTGCACTGTGGTCATATAGATTCACATGGACGGTCAAATATTCCATTAATATTAATTTTGCAAGGGGGAAAATCGTTTTAGTTAAACACAGGTCGATGTAAGTGCAAAAAATGAATAGTTTCCCACGCTTTTGGCAGTGTTTCATCGCGCAACCCTGCCAAAAGGATTTGTCTGTAGGGTAGTCTTGTAAGTCTCACAGTAAGTAGGCCTGTGTAAGGTAATCGGATCAATAATGAGGTAATTGTGTGGCCACAATTATGATTATTAGACTATTTACCTTGATAGAAATAATGACAAATGGGCAGCTTTACTGGCGGATGGTATCCTGGGGGATCTCCTCCCAGACCTGGATGAGGTCATCAAAGAGCTCCTGGACAGTCTGGGGCTAAGATTCTCTTTGTTGAAACTGAGGTCACAATCATTTTTAGATAAGCCCTAATGAACTACTGTATTTAAAATCAGTTTGTTGCTAAACAAATACAATAATTGATGCTTCTGACTACATGCCTTGATCTGACCATGGTTAAGCGTACATAGTGTCATTGACTAGCACACACACTAGCACAACAATGCGTACAAACTACTATGTGTTGTTTTTTTGGGTAGATTTGAGTGCTGTGCCTCACCTATAATGTCAGGGCTTGTCCTTTCTTGTCTTTACAG
>JAOEHI010051161.1:0-19283 GCA_025447815.1 Percopsis transmontana | reverse complement strand
CGTGAGTGACTGGCTGTTTGCAATTCGCAACAATCACCACTAGATGTCACTAAAAACTACACACTGGCCCTTTAAAGCGTAGGCTACTGAATTAGCTATACATTATTGGTAAGATTATTAACAAGACCTACTCTATAATTTGGCAGTGCTGGAGGTGTGTATAATAGCTTACAGCCGCATCAGGGGAATGGATGAGGCAGGGTTTCACTGTCTCTTAATCGGAATGAGCACTTGACCTACAGAAGGACTGCTTTATATAGAACTGCAATAATCCCCTTCACAGTGAGTGGCACGCAGATTAGGCGGCAGATAAACACAACAGATCCCGAGATGCTTTGCGTGAAGACCCCGTTAAATTTTACCTTCAAATGTCAAATCTGCCTGCGTCCAAGACATAACCAAGCTGAGCTTTGAAAATAAACACAGCACCTTATAGACTACATTACAAAAATGATCTCCCTTGCGGGCTGTTTCCAAGTGCAAATAACGCAGTCTGTCAATGCCAAAATCCTGTCTCAGACAGCCTATTATCCATCATAAAGACTGTGGTTGATAGTTTATGCATATCTGTTAAATCTGTCTAACACCCCATCAATCAACTGACAGACAGAAGGTGAGAAAAACAGAGTGAATCAAATCACAACACTCATTAAATTACAGTTGCGGTGTGTGTGTAAAAGCTAATTTAAACACTCAGCAGGATATTTTAAACTCATTAAATTATAAAATGTCACATCAGTGTGTGTGTGTGTGAGAGAGAGAGAGAGAGAGAGAGTGAGTGTTTGTTTGTATGTGTATGAGCAAGTGCATATGCGTGTGTGCCCAGAATCAAAGCACATTAAAGATGCCAGGCTCTCAAGTTGGCAGACAACGAGGAACTTCAATAACATCCCACAGTGAAGCGCGCCAAAGAGCCTTTGTCAACTTGTGAGGTAATGTTTTTCAGCCTCTCTCTCACTCTCTCTCTCTCTCTCTCTCTCTCATTATTATTTTGGGTCTGTACTGCTAGAAATAAGAATTGCCATTCTTATTTGTAATTTACAAAGTGAAAACTAAAGATCATAAAGTGATTTGCTACTTCAAAGGTTGACATAAAATGCTACCTGTTGTGCCAAAGTGCTCTGAGGGAAAACTAGGTCTTTGGTATTTGTTTTGGTAGAATTTGTTTATTTTGAGACATGTATTACGCACTTTGGTAGTTTTGGTGCATTTTGGGCATCACATAATCTGTTGTTCCAAGCTGCATGTAGGTAAAGACAACTGTGTGAAGAAATAAACTCCGTATTGAGAAATGCTTGTAGTGTTATAGCACATTATAGCACATTATAGCACATTCAGGGCCTTTGTTTTCCTCCCTAGAGGTGTGCGAGGCACTCAGCACTGCGGGAGGGGCACGCGTACTAGGATTTCCAAACCAACCCGATGGCGGTTTCAACCGCAAGGATAACTCCAGTTCTCACGCATCTCATCTGCATTGGTGAAAGGATTACAGTCTACCAGCTGCCTTTTATCATTAGATACTCTCAGCCAGTGAGTGGACGCATAGAACAGTGGTTCTCAACCTAGGGGTTGGAACGCCCCAGAGACACGAAAAAGAGATTTCAGAAGAGGGGAAACCAGTCATGGTTCTTTAAACTTTAAGCAAATTCTTGAAACGTTTAACCAACATCAACTTAAGCAAAAATTTGTTTAGTGTGAAGTATTAAGTTTTAATGTAATACTTACATGCTTTGCCTTGTACAGTGTGTGCGATTTTATCTGTGCGTTTCTCTTAATTCACGTTCCTGTCAATTTAGACATCGACCGGCAAATTTCCCATAACTGTGTGTGGTTATTATGTAATGTGGTACATTCTAAATAAACTAGATAATAGGTTATGCACAGCTCAGCCTTAACAAAACAGTCCCTCTTTTGTTACCCTTGTGTCAATTATTAAATTTTACTATCTCGTTGCATACCTGTGTTCTAACACAAATTGGCTGAAGTTATGTGGCATTGCATTCCTCATAGGTTTCACCAAAGTGTCACACACAACAGACTAAAGTTATCATCATCAGTTGTCATCATCCCAATAAAGTTAAATGTACAGTACAGTGGTATATTGAATTATATATTAAATCCTTAGTGTGAAGTATACTGTCACATGAATATTTCATTTAATGTTTTCTAACGCGGAGAGTTCTTTTCTCAGCATACATTCTCCTGTATACTCTACTAAGATAATGTCAGCTTTGTAAACGTGCCACGCATCGTAACCACCCAACCCTAAGGTTAAACATCTCTTGCACTGCTTATTCACCAGACCCAGAGCAGAACGGGTGAAGCCTCG
The DNA here is from genome assembly GCA_025447815.1 of Percopsis transmontana. Taxonomy (NCBI): domain Eukaryota; kingdom Metazoa; phylum Chordata; class Actinopteri; order Percopsiformes; family Percopsidae; genus Percopsis; species Percopsis transmontana. The sequence goes on along the minus strand of JAOEHI010051161.1, from coordinate 16,954 downwards.
TCTCGGCCACACATTGCAGCGTCCAACCCCTATTGGAGGGAGCCATGCATAGCGATTTGCACCATTAATTACCAACGAACCTCAAACATCTGTGTCTTCCTAGCGGACCTCAAATGAAAACAGCTGCACACACTGCAGCCTGCATTACAACCTCCACATCCCCCCCCCCCACACACACACACACACACACACACACACACACACCACCACCACCACCACCTAGACCAGAAGCCTGGTCTGAATCTGAGCAGTCCGGCGTGGATTCCCTTGCCCTCCCCCCATCTCCCCTGTGTCCACCTCTATCAATCTAGCCTGACGTTCTCCATGCCGGCATCATCTGTTCCCCTGTATTTCCATGAGCACAGAGGACGGGGGCCCGGTGGAGGAAGTCACGCCACACATTTCTACAGGCACGCCACAAAGGCTCAGCCAGTGATTTCTATGCCAAACAAGAGTGTGTTTACCATGCAAAGAGAAGCACCTCGACCCAGCCGGCCATCTGATCCCAGGAGCAGGGCCGTGGGGGCCATTCCAGGTCTCGGTCCCATACGCAAAGAGGCTAGCAGCTCTGGCCTGCTCCAGCGCCCATCCCCTGATGTTCTGGTGGCCCTGTCTGGTACTGGTACCGTACGCTCTCTCTGTCCTCCTCACTGTGAAATGAGAGAAGCTAACGATCCTCTCCCTTCCTCTCTTTCCCCATCCACTGCTTTTCTTTTCTCCCCTATTCACCACTGAGTCCCCGCCCGGCCCGCTCCGCGCTGAGGAAGATCTGTTACCATGGCGACGCATGAGGCTGTGCCCTGATTCGCGGAATTTTGTTGTGATGCAGTGAGTCAGTGGTACAGCCCCCCCGGTAAATAAACGCTACCACACTATGCCCAGCTCTCTCTCTCTCTCCCTCTCTCTCATTTTCCACTCTCCCTAGTTATCCTATTTGTTTGTCGATAACCATTGTGATTAACAATGCTAATGGTGCACTTAAAAAAACCTCAACTCACTGCAAGCTATTACTTATCTCACGTTGGTGAGATAGTTCACAAACACAACACACAGCCTTGTCAGCGTCTCGGCACGTGTATTGTTTTTGTCTGTATCAGAGCTCGGAGACGAGACGATTTGCCCTCATGTTTATTACTGGGATCTCTCTGCACCACGTCGTGAGAGCTGTATCCTCACTGCTGTGTTTTTATCCACCTGCTCTGTCCAGAGACTCAGAAGGAGCCGGCTCTGTGATGTCAGCACAGCTCTTCTATTTGACTACCAAATCATTTAGCTTGATGTAAAACAAAATGATGTGGTGTACGAATGACGAATGATGTGGTTATCGTACACATGCTCGTACCACTGTGTAACTCTAATTCCCTAGCAGAACTACAGTACTGCAATGTTTAATATAGAATAAGATAAGGATGTTTAAAATATTATATACAGAATACTACTACATGACTATTAACCATGGGACCATTAACCCCCAATAACTATGCTAATCAATAGAGTTGTTCCATAGCAATACCAGTAGCTACTGCTACAGTATACAGGTATTTTTTCTAGTTAATACTGCTTATTATCGTACCATTGCTACAGTATACAGATATCTGTATTTCTGATCTGTATTTAGTACTGCACAGTATCTGTATTTAGTACTGCTTTTTACTGTACCATTGCTACATTATAGAGGTATTATCTGTATTTAGTACTGCTTATTACTGTACCATTGCTACATTATACAGGTATTCTCTATAGTTAGTACTGCTTATTATTATGTTAAATAGGTGTAACTGATATGTAAATGCCTAACGGTCATACAGTGCTCTCTTACAGACCCTGGCTTTACCAAGCAAAACATAACCTTTCATTTTGTAACATTACGATTAGGTCATTTAGAGGACTTACAGTGACTTACAGTGAGTACAAGTACAGTATTAAGGAGCGGGTAGGGGTTAGGCATCTTGCTCAAGGATTCTTAGAGGTAAGCTAACTCCGGGGCTCAAACCCATTACCTTGGAGTCGAACACCCAGACCACTAGACTATAATACAGAAAAAAGGCATTCACAGTTTAGTCATACAATTCATCCAAGTTATACATGTCACAAATATTTCTTTTTTTTACATGAAACATCACTTAAGTACATAATTCAATGACTACAATTTAATTTCCTCTCCTGTCAATCGATGAATCAATTATTGGCTTCACCTCTACTGCTTTGACCTGACGTGCACTGACAGAACTCCATGACTCACACGCGTGCACGCTTGAGAAACGGTTGTTTAATCACATCCAGTCACCACGTCCCAGCGGGTCTGAGGTTAAAAATACCTCGTGACCACCTACAGCTAGACATGTCCTATGGGGGGAGGGGGGGTTAGTTGCGACCGCTGTGCTTTCAGCCTTGAGGAAAACTAGCTAAATTAGAATATGCTTATTCGAAAATGTGTTTAATTCATAGTAGGGGTGACCCCGATTAGTCAACTATTTAACGGTTTGATCAAAGGAGCCTGATTCGACTGGCAATCTCACAATCGAATCGTCACAAAATGTGTTCTGAAACAAGGATCATTCATTAACATTTAGATACTCTCGTAACGAGGGTTATGCAGTGTTGGATATGTTATTATCTTGTTATTTCCTCTTTTATGTATAGATAGCCATACATCTATCTACACTGGCTCATTGATATGCTTGTGGTATTCTGACATGAGTAGGCTACTAGACATACTAAAATCGGTCGGCCAGTTTCCCCCCAACCCATATAACGATTAAGGATCAATAAGCAAAAAAAAAACATGATTCGAAGATCAGTCGATGATAAGCAATATTTGACAAATCAGATTCGACTATGTCAGTTCTTAGTCGGGGACACCCATAATTCATAGCGGTATCGTGTTTTACATTCCTTCTGAGGCCTGATTTGAGGACATGTAGCCTACTAGAGCAAATCATACTTTCTATGTTACATTTGATTCCGCGCCAGTGTGCAGCACGACTCTGAATGAGAATTGAATGATTTGTCCGTGCCTCGATGTCTTCCTCCAATTCCTTCTTTCATTTTTTATCTGTGAACTGCAGGGAGAAACAGACACACCCTAAGAATGAAATGACTTGGTGATAGACCATCCGTCTGCACCACACATGCACACACACGCGCACAAGGCACATGCACACACGCCTTATCCGGAGATCAGCAGGACACAGCTAACAGAATCAGCCTCTACTCAATTACATTACACTAAACACAGCCGTTTCACTGGACCCATGCACCAGAACATGAACATCTGCTGCTATTACAGCTATTATAGCCGTAAATGCATGACTTTTCTCCGCAGTGTGCCTGGTTCTCCTCCTGTGCGCATTAAAACAGTGTTCTGGGATTCGGGGTCATGCCATTCCTGTGATGCTACAGGGGGCATTTATCGGGGATGTGAGGCCCGCTTTTGGCCCCTGCTGTCACTGCTGTCACTATCGACGTGTTCGCTCAATATCAGCACTAGGAAAATATTGGCAGTTTGTACAGCTTCAACTACACAGATACAAAGTGCCACTGCTCTGTCAGTTACTGTGAAACACTCTACAAGTTTGAAGCACAACTATGCACGAAAGCATGCGTAGTTGCAAGAGAAAGGGTAGAGAATGGTTTAAGCCTAGTGCGGTAGGGGGAGAAGTAGAGAGGGATGCAAACCACTCAGAACTCAGGTGCGGGAGGGGCATGCACACTCTTGAGTTATTTTAATGTTGGTTTCAACCACAAGGGTAATTCTGGACACAGCACTCACTAAAAGTTTTATTTTCATTACTAGTACATCATAGATCTCTCTAGAGGTACCTGAAGGTACTACAGCAAGCACATGAGAGGAATAATAATGCAAATTATGGTACTATCCAAAACAACTTCCGTATAAAATGTCCTATAAATCGAGTAGTGAAATGTCAAACTGTGTGTTCCTGAGCCATCAAATTGTCTCATGCTCCATTTACACTTAAGTATTCATGTGGACTTTTGCTGTATTTTAACAAACTAGAAAATATAATGTTCCTTCTTACATCATCGAATATATAGCGGGTACAGAAACCACTGTCATAGATTATAGTATAGACTGATTTGAAGTTTGGTTCACAACTGAATTCTAAACAAGCGATATAGATACTGGAGCTTCAAAACAATATCACAACTAACTGCATAACTGCAGTCTAGGCACAACCAGCAGCTAATATAGGATCGCTAACAATCTGATAAAGTGTGAGCCACAAGTTTAAAATAGGCTACCAAACATGGGACAAAAGTTATCTTCTGCTTTTCTTTGTGAAACAAGGGAGCGGCAATAAACTTCCTTCCTCCATAGAGAAAAACATACTTTAAATGTCATGATGATGTAAGTACTGGAATACAGAGTTATGATTTTCCTAAAATAGGATTCCTTTTCCCCATACATGAGGCCAATAAGTCACTATCTCAGTAGGAAGTAGGCCCTGGATATCATTCATCTCACATTTTCATCATTTTTAATACTGCAATTAATTTAAAAGATAGCCTACCATTCAAACCCTCGATGTTTAATTAGGAGAACAAACTACACCAGTGAAAAGAGGAAATGATTTATTTTTAAACTGAAACCTACAGTATAGGCACATCTCAGTGCTTGGAAATAAAAAGACAGAATCAGTCTGAGGTTAGGGTAATATACTCTTTCTGTATAGATAGACTCAGACTATGGCTCTACTTCCTGAAGGGCCTTCCCTGCAGAGAGGAAGTCAGCAGGACACCACGACACAGCAGGCAGACCTCTGGTTTCCTTTAGCTGCAGGTTTTGTGATTTTTGTTGTGGTTTCTAGCTCAAATCCCTCCACGTGTTGTGAAATAGAGTTCCCACGGCTTGCCTTAACTTGCCTCAACGACCTGTTTTTATTTCATTTGAACACACTTCGTACATCTGCGTGCTAACTGGTCCCAATGACGCCCCGTCACTCCCTGATGACAGGGTATGGAAACACAAGGTCGCCGGGTTTGACCTTAATCTGCTTTGACAACGATTTTAACAGTTGTAATCATATCACTTTTATCATCTGCCTCAACAAAAAGCACAGAAATGTATCATACCCTGTGTTAGGTCCAATGTCATTACCTTATTTACATTTACATTTACAGCATTTACCATACGCTACAATCTTATTGAAATCGTCAGAATACCTGAAGATAGCAAGACATCTTATTGCCCACCCCTCCACAAATATACACAAGAGTAAACTGACACACACACACACAGTAATGACGAGAGAGCGAGCGAGGTGGGGGGCTTCTGAGAAAGAGAAACACCAACAAGAGAGCAGGTAAAAGAACCGTTGTTAATCAAGCCAAGGGATGGGGAAGGTCCCAGAAAATTGGATTGGATCATGAAAGGAGGGCCAATATTATATTGTATCATTTGGCTGTAAATGGTTGAAAAGCTCTATTGTGTAGAGCAGCCAGACAACAGGTGGTTTAGTTGATGATGAACATGTTTATTCCCCATGGCCTGCAGCAGCTATAAACAAATTATCTTTGTCACCACTTCTCTTTGATAACCCTATTGAAGCGCTCCATGTTAAAATATCGAGTAACGCGTCGTCATGCATGTGTATGGCCCCGCGTGCGCTCGTGTGTTTACGTGTGAATATTTGATGAGGCGGCGATGCGTCACTGGATATGAACAAAGCCCAGGCGTTGTTAATTAGAGCGAGTGCTCAAGCCGCCGTGGCAGTTCTACATTCATGACAGCCAGCCGACCTTGCGCTCCCCTGAACCACGAACCGCTCAGTGGGAGCAGGCAACACCGAGCTATACTTAAGGTGCTCTTACAAAGGCCCAGCATGACCGGCCCATTTGAACTCCGTGTTGCAGTCAGTGGCTATAAAAGGACGGTTACGTATGCATGCTGTCCCATAGGCAGCCGGAAACAGTATGTATGCATGTCTGTAAGAGAGAGACACAAGATGGAAAAATACACATATTTAGACCGGAAACATCACAAAGGGCGATGGCGACAGTAATCGCGTACCATCCATGAAATAACATGGACAATTAAAGATGAACAAGTACTGCATCAGTATTTTCACGCTGGCGGAGCACATGAAAACGCTGGTGGGTCTGTTCGCAGAAGCCCGGCGAGGACAATATGCGAGAGTGAGAGGCTGAGAGAAGAGCTGGCGATGTCACGGAGGAGAGGCGACGGCCCAACAGAGGGGTGGGTTTAAAGGCCTCATCATCCATTCCCACCGGTAAGCCTTGATCAGTGGGCTGGAATCCCTCTGTTTACGCTGCTAAAAATAGCTTCCACACACCGCGATGACGTGACATATTGTGACGACACGTCCCCCTCCCCCCACGTCCCCCTTCCCTGCCCAGACGGGGAGCGCGTCACGCTGCCGTCGGTATGCAGCAGCCAGGCGAGGCTTTTAGCTCGTCCAATCCCCCTCATCCCGATCTCTCGGCGTGGTCGGAGAGCATCGGGGGTGGGATCATCGGGAGAGAGAGAGCGTGCACGGTGGAGAGAGAAGACAAAGAGGAGGAAGAGGGGAGTCGCTGGGGGGAGAGGAAGGTGAGAAGGAGCAAACAGCCGCCCCCTCTGAGGGAGTGGGGGGTGGGGAGGCGTCTAAAGGAGGAACAGATGGGTGAGGCGGAGCGGAGGGGGGAGAGGGAGAGGAGACGGAGAGGAAGTGAACTAGTGAGAAATGAGTGAGGCAGGGGAGGCAGCAATCAATACTATGACTCATTCTTTCTGCGCTGGCTGCTTCCTAACAGCATTCATTAAAAGCAAACCTAATCATTTTGGCCCTCTAATCCGATCCACAGAGGTTCCATATCTCTTGTCATCCTCAGTCACACGCATGACAAGCCCCTAGCGGCCCTGACAGAGAAAGGATATAGGACCGTTTCATACATATCTGCACCATACATTGTGAACTCCCAAATCCAAATCCTCGTCAAGCGTTGATTTAATTCCAACCAGCCCCATGTGACCATATATCTATACATCTGTCTACCGTCAGAGATCTTGCTATACCGTTTACGCCGTGTCACGCTGAATAGGTTGCCAGAATTGTTTTACATGACTTGGGCAGTCTCGCGGGAAGGCCCCCGTGAGGCGTTGTTGAGCCCCATGTATATTTAATACTATTTCGACAGGATTAGGTAGGCATAGACATTGCCAGATGGTTATTTTGATAGATAAGCCATTCATAAATTTTATTATCCAATAAAGAAAAGCACTATATTGTCATATACTGTATACAGTTGTATATACCGTGATAGAAGGTTTTGACAATTCCGCCAACCCCTATGTCGGATCATTAAAACTGTTAAGTATTGGTCCAGAGTGTACTCAACAGCTGAGATGATTTTGAATGAAATAAAATCAGAGAAAGTTTATCATATTTTAAAAGGACTGCAGCCATTTGGAATATTTATAATAACAGGATTGACGTCACATCAACTGTATATGTGTAGGCCCACTTGTGATAAAACCCAGTAGCATATCTTTTTACTACCCTGTTTTCATGTTCAACATTTTACTAAGGTGCCAGCTATATGGTGGCATCAAACTATTCTTTTTACGATATTTTTAGGTGGCATGTCTGAAACTTCTGGTGTATTCATTTATGTTTTAGTTACTTTCCTTTATGTTACCCATCTTATTGTTTTAGACAGTATATATACTGTATACATAAAAATATTAAGGATCCATGTTTAAAGGAGCATACGTATTTGATGCTGGAGATTTTCAATTCAACATTTTATGAAGAATGGACGTTTTACAATTGTACATGTATAAATTCCACCCAACGTGTATGTTACATGCTCCACACAATATCATCATAAAAATATGATCATAATCGAAGAAAATTGTCACATAATTCAAAAGCCAAAATCAGCCCTTTCCGTTTAATTTATGTGTATGATAATGCTGCCAATGGTTCAACGTCTGATAATGACTTAATGGAAGATTCGGTAGATTAGTGAAGGATTAATATCAGAAAGCGTTGAACCCACCCCATCGTCACATCCACAAGAACTCACCTGCAAGACTGAATGACTAGAGTTATTCGAATAGCGTCTGAATAGTCAGCTGGATTTCCACAAGACGTAGGTTTTACACAGCATCTCGATAGAAAGGTAGGAATTCACTACCTGGCTCCGAGTGTGATCGAGAGTTGACAGCCGGGCGTTAACGCGATTAAGATTCACATAAAACATGGATGTATAAAGGTAGGCTAGTAGCAGATACCATGGTGGTTATTTATTTCAGAGCCACAGAGCACAATGATCCTCGTCCCACCTCGACTGTTTAAATATCTGTCAGCCTGCGCTTTCATCAATCCGTGCGCAATAGGCGCGTGCCATGCTTCCTCTACCACGACCAAAACACGGCGGCTCTGTCAGTGGGTTATCTACAGTAGCTAATACCGTCCCCTGCCAACCAGGTTAACGGTTACATCAGAAGACAGGATATCTCTCCGCTGTCAGACCAGACAATAAGCGCCTCCCAGCGGCGTACACACGTATGTGTAAAGTATCTGCGCTATGATAACAGGTATTGGTGCATCTGTCCTTGGGTGAAAGAAAACGCTAATGCTTTCCGTTTGTTTATTGTGCAAGAACAACAATTGTAGCATACAGTTCTGGTGAGGTTCATGTCAGGTAGGTCATTGCAAACAGGTCAGAAAACTGCATGACAAAAATGGAAAACAGTGCAAGAAATTTCATGCATTCAATGAACTATTTGAGAAGTGTACACTATTTGTGTATATTAGAAATGTATACTGCTTTGGAAGTGACAAGTGACTCATGTTGCACAAAATTCCAATATAAAAGAAAAAATATGGAATGTAAAGAGTATAAAAAATAATTTTAAAAATGAAAATGCAATATAGTTCAAGTAGGTAAAAGATTTCCTTTGAGTTGTGTAATTTGGGTAACAATTAAAAACCTTAAAATGTACAAGAAAAATAAGTGTAATTAAATAAAAAGGAATGGCAAGTCAAATGAGAAAAGACAAGAACAAAATGGCAGTGGCATTTTCCTGGTGGGAGAGTATAATTGCTGGATAGTTTATATCATTGACACTGAACCAGCCTTCAAAAATCCACATTTACCTGAACACCAGGTGAGTAAAACATTTCGTATTAATATTTTGTGACTTAAAAAAGTAAACGACTTTACAAATCTGTGCGTTAATAAAATATACTCCAAAAATTGTGATATATTTTCCAACATATTAAAAATATCCCAGAGCATTAAGTCACACGTATAAAAAAGATGTCACAGACGTCTTGTACAGATGGACTACGGTACAGAAAGAGATTGAGAGCCAATCTGTGATGTGTCAAAACAAACAAGACAGCGAGACAGACGGTGCTATATATTGGCGGAGGAACGGAGCACGTGGAACCTCTTCAGAGTCATGCGGATGGAGCCCAAATCACGGTTGAGTCTCTCCAAACGGTTTTCTAAGGCCACCTGTGGAGAAAGCAAACCATGGCATTTATGCTTGTGAGCATTTCACAATGTACATACAATTGACATCACTGACTGGACTGCGACTGACAAGGGATTTCTTACTGTTTTAAGTGGTGGCGTGTAATTTTTGGACACAAAAATAAACATTGTGCGATCTGGGTCTTATCTCTTTCAGCTTTCAGCTAAAACTATGACACGTTACGCTACAGTAGGCCCTTTCAAATCAACGGGGTCCGGCTGTGCAGGGTTAACCCTTCATGGAGGAGCTTACCTCGTCTAACCTGGTCTGCAAACTCACTCTCCCACCTGCTCCTGGCATCCGGCTCAGGGCAGCTTCAATCTGCGAAACACACAGACATTAATCATTTACACTAATCAATAACGTGTGTAATTATTGAGAGTGAATCACCCACTCATTAGATTGGTGGGTGAGAGAGAGAGAGAGAGAGAGAGAGAGAGAGAGAGAGAGAGAGAGAGAGAGAGAGAGAGAGAGAGAGAGAGAGAAAATGGACGCGACAGAGAGAGAGGGGTGTGGGTGGGACAGGGTGGATGCAAATATCCTAAATATAGAGAGAAAAAAAAAAGGCTTAAAGAAGAGGTCAGGCAGTGATTACATGTACACTACCTACTGCTTTGTGGCAGAGATCTAGGGCTTCACATGAGGCACTGACAACATGGAAGGGCCTTTCTGCTTCTATTAACCAGGCGGGGACTGGGGGTGAAAAGTGCCTTGGGTGCGTGTGTGTGTGTGTGACCCCTCAGAAAACATAAAACCAACAATATAATAAAACGTCTCTAAACAATCATAAAAAACATTCGGGGAAATGATGCCTACACCTTTTTATTAATGAATAAAGATTTTGGTGACTGATGAAATCAGTAGTGGGAAAGATAGTAAGATAAGAGCAGAGAGAGAACAGAACAGAACAGAACAGAAGGAGAGACATATGGAAAGAGACAGAGCTAGTGCACTCAGCGGACACCACCGCGCGTTACCTACACACCTGGAGAACTGCCCTACCTGCAGTTTTTCTTGCGTCAGCTCGTCAAACAGCCTCTCGGCTTCAGCCAGCGAGTGGAGTCTGTTTTGGAGACCAGGAGCTGGTTCCCTGCCCCGCTCCTCCCAGCCCAGCCGGGAGACCTCTTCATCGGGGCAGGGAGACGTCATGCTCAGCTGCTGCTGGGCGTCTGAATTGGGGAAAGACACAGAGGTCTTACATTTTGTATTAGTTTGTGTTATTAGTAGGTGTGAAACAATTAATCAGAATCGGTCGACAGAAAATTAATTTGATTCATTTTAATAATTAATTTTAGTAATTGAATAATTGGTTAAGTGATATATCATGTACAAATATGAATGTGCCATTTACCCGTTGACCAATGCCTGTCAATGCCTGTCTTTGTTGCATATTATTAAATGAAAAGCTAATATTTTAGACTGCTAGGTAAACATATTAAACCATTTCGACATGCCTTGGGTTACATAAAATGAGATGAGCATTTAACATTATTTTATTTTATAATCTAAATCGAATAAAGTCCTGAACAGATTAATTGGTTCTGAAAAGTCGTTAGTTGCACCTTGTATTGAGTTATTAGTTATTATTATTATTATTATTGAGTTATTAGTTTCTTATGGTGCCATATTTTACACACATGCAGTTGGAGGTTATCTGGTCCTGATTTAGAGTTGAGTAGCCAAGGTGGCTGTACATGCTATATAAATATAAAGAAAATAATAAACATTATACACACTGTATACAGTGGAGCAATTACAGACATGCAATTGATCTTGCAATTATGTGAGAGTTTAGGAAAAATATCATGCTTAAAATGTGATTTCAGACTTTCTTCCTGAACTGTAAATTCCCGCCTTTTTTATTACTAATTAACACTAGAGGACATTACCTTCTTCTTGTTCGTGGTCTGAAAACTGGAGTCTCTTCCTGGGACTTGAGCTATGGAACGAATGGCGTCTCTGTTCTAGCTGCTCGTCGAGTCTACCAAGAGCACAAACAAGGGAGCCTTTTTAGAAAAGTTTCCTAAACAGAGTCATTTTTGGATTAACACTTAAAAGACACTGGTAACGGAGCACGACTTTGACTGTTCCTAAACCAGCACGCTTTGACAGTATGGTTTTACATGACACTAGATTAACACTAGATACACAGAGTAACAGTCTTGTTTGCAAAAAGGGACTGGTTCAACAGTCAATATCAACAAAGAAGAAATGACTAGGCTGCCCTCTTGTGGTTACGTTTCAATAAGCTGCAAGGTCAGGTCTTTTTACACCATGAGCTAGTGAACTGAACACAGCCCTCATTATTCTGTTCTGGTGGACAGTAGCAGCCCCACATTCTCTACAGGGCAGGAACGCAGAGAAGGCGCGCATGACCGAGCACTGTACGACAATGTGACCTGCCAAGGCTGACAGCCGTCGTGACACGACACCGCTTCGACTGACGTGGACGGGCCCCTGTCAACCTGAACCGCACAAGGCTGCAACTCATTTGAAGCACTGTGTCCCATTCAACTAAAAATAATCCAACCAAACAGCAATGCAGGTAACATTTGAAAGAAACATGTGAAGACCAGCTATAGCCTACTGCTTAAAGTTGCAGACATAATCTACTTATACATGTTATATATGTTAATACATAAAAACTACTACTGACTCTTTGGATAAAAAAAAACAACATCTACTATGTTATTGGAATTAAGGTAAACAAACCCAGCCGTATAATGAACATTTAATGTAATAATAAATAATAAAAAAATCGAATCTACTTTCACAACCCCCAAATGTGGATTCATCTGATTCAATTGCTCTTTGTAGTTCACTACTTTTGTTTATAGAGAATACTTTTTAAGAGAAATATTAGCATGACAGCTGCTCACCTTTTCTGCATGTGCTGTTGCCACGGCAACGAGTGACCAAACGCGGTGGAGTAGTTCTCTGTGGGGCAGCGTTTGGGGCTGGACATGGCCGACAGCGGCATGAGCAGCGTTTCTCTCTTTGCTGGCGAGCAAAAAAATAAATAAAAGGAAAAAAGAAGGAAATATTCAGAGGGAATTCCAATTGTGTGTTTGTTGGTTTCTTTGTTGGGGGCAGGATAGTCTAGTAGTCTGGGTGTTTGACTCCCAGCCAGAAGGTCATGGGTTCAAGCCTCGTAGTTGGCCTACCTGTAAGCATCTTGTAAGTATATTATACTGTATATTGTATAAGTTGCTTTGGATAAAAACGTAGGCTAAAATGACCTAAATTTGTTTTGCATGTCCCTCATTTCAAGACTAGTCTGTCAAGATATTTCAGCCTATATAAAACAAACTAAAAGTATCATGGAAAATATGAACCCTCCCAGTCATTTACCACAGTAATTCATTCACTTTGTAAGACGGTGAAGCTGTGACAGACTATTTTCCAAGCTGATTAATTCCGGCCATGTAGAGATGTTCTCAAACAATAAATAAACAGATGTGAGTGATTGTTACATCTGCTTGCATTTTATCGAGTGGAAAGTAAACAAGTCCGGCGTTTAGATAGAGACGGCTGGGAGCCACGTACTGGGTGTCGTTGGAGGTAGGCTGCGCTGGCCTGGGGGTGGCAGGGACGAGGATCTATGCCCTTCTGGGGACAGGCTCCTCTGGGCCTTTAGCAGAGCCGATGGTCTCTCTGGCCCGGCGGTGGCCCTGCCTGCTGTGGCTCCACCCCACTCAGGTCCGGGTTTAGGCCCGTTCCTGTCTGACTGGTGCCCTGCTAGGTCCTGGATGGGCTCTTGGTGTCTTCTATCCACAGGGGTCCTCTGGTGGCCGACCCCTGTATAGGAACACATCATCACGCTATAACATCCAAGCTAAATGGATTATGCGATTAACATAAACATTCCTCAAAGAGGGCAAATGTGACGTGCCAACAAAGCCATTTCATTCCAGTAACTGCCTAGCTTTTTGCCTATGGCTAGTTTGCTGTCTCAGCTAACTGACACATTGAATAACGCCTCCAACAACCTATAGACCTTCACATTAAACGTTTGGCCCATGTTTAAGCTATGCTGAGATCATCTGAGTTGAGGCAATACTTAGGGTTGAAATTGATAAACAGTCATCATTAAACTAGTTTCACAAAGAGACGTTTGCCACTGTTGCGTTTGGAAAGACAGCCCAATGCACTTGCAAGGAACTTACAATAGAAAAAGCACAAACGAAACCAATTTCCTCAACACAGGAAGTTGATGAGGAAGCCTCCCTACATAACATGTAACCCCAGTCAAAGCAAAGATTAAATCAATATATACTGTATATATAGCTCTGGAAAAAAAACACTGCACATAATAAAAATATATAAAATTGTATAAATAGTAAAACCAGAGAAACTAATGCAGTGGTTTCGTATTTTTTTTCCAGAGCTGTATATGTGTATACACACACACACACACACACACACACACACACACACAGGTGTATGGAAAAGTATATGTGAGCCGTAGTTATTACCATTGTGTAGGTAAGTGGGTGTTAGTCCTACTTGGGGCGGGGATGTGCTTTGCTTACAGGGGGCGCGGCTCTCTGTCGCCCTGGTCTCCTCCAGCTCTATCAAGGCCCTCATGACGGGCGTCAGCCGGCTCTGCCCGTCCCGGGGGGCGCCACACAGCTCCTGGTTCTGGAACGGACGGTGAACCTCGGGAGGAGACACGCCCCTACAGAATCACACCACAGAGAGTCCGTTAAACACGCGTGAGGGGACATGTGAGGGGAATAGCAGGACAAAATAGAGCCGTGCTGTAACAATTAGGTACCTCCAACTGCTGCCCGCTGAGGGATGGTCCGTACGGTCGCCAGAGGCTCTTGCGGTCTGGTTGTGTGGCCCGGGGGACTTCCTGTGTCCGTTTGACTGGCTGGTCTGTGGGAACGGGGATTTCCTGCCGGCGCCTGGCTGGTCAGCGGGGCCGCAGGGAGATCTGCGATAGGTGACGTCTGGTTCTGTGTTGGAGCGGCGAGGAGAGAGCAGCAGGTCTGGGTGATGGAACAGACTGGGAGGGCAGGGGGGACAAGATATAGGGCATACAATCACTATAAACAAATGACGGCAGTAACACGTTTGAATGCAATCCAAACACTACAGTGTTGCTTTTACGTTCTATTGGGGACTCGGAGCGGAGCCACTTTCGCAAATGTAAAGAACACTCCAAGGTTCGTTTGCTATTGTTTCATGTTCTGTTACATATTTTAGTAAAGTATGATTCTTTTTTTGCTTGCAAGACAAATGGAAGTGAAAGGAGAAGGGGGAAAAAGCTACTGGTGAAAGTGAGTCAATATATGGACGTATAGATAAGGAACATATACAGTCAATAGTTCTGCCAAACGTCCATATTGCTTTTAAGCTAACCGACAGGTTGTGTGTAATTTACCCTGCCCCAGAAGCCTGTGTAGTGCCGTGCGAGGCGAAGCGTAGCCTGGTCTGGTTCTCGTGCTCCAGCTGTTTGACCTGAGACTCCATCTTGGAGATTACCCTGAGGAGAGAAAGGGTACAACTCCGTTTAGGAGAATTCTGAGCATTAAATAAAAGTGCTTTGTGGTAACAAGGTTCTAAAAATCCCACAGGACAAAAACACAATAATTATTTGGAAAAACATGAACGATATGATATAAGGCTAGGATCTAATATTAATTATTAATTAAAAAATTGAATTACTGTTTTTTAATTCACTGACCTTTTCAGTTCAGATATTTGATCATTGGCATCAACAAGCTTGTTTTCTGTAGAGATCAGGTTGTCCTGTTGACGAACAAGGGCATGTTTTATTAATAAAGCATTAATAGGCCATGGTTGTTGTGTTATACATAAATATTGTACCCTGGCAACTGGCAACCTGGCAACAATCACACAATCACACTCGTTTCCTCATTTCTAGTTCTTTTGACATGGGTGTGTAACAGCATGTATAAAACAAATAAATAAAAAATACAGTATATCAAATAAATATTTAAATAAGCAATAGAACCACTACCTTCAACCCGTCATGGCCTTTCCTCAGTGAGTCGTACTCTGCAAGCAGCTGAGGATAACACAGAGTTCACCATCATCAACAAGACTAACTGATGCCCTAAACACACCAACCAAGAACGCCCGCACTGTACAGTATATCTATATGCTGTACTAAATTGGCATATAGATATACTGGGAAAGTGTGTCAAAATTTTTGACTGGTACTGTACAGTAGATTGTTATTTGCATATACATAGCAATTAATCAGTAGTAGTAGTATAACAATGTAATGATTTTGGCACCGTGTTTTTTTTTTACCCCAATAATAAATGGTTCATAGCGCTCTGTGCAAACTAGAGAGCTAATAAATCCAATATTAAAATGACATTAGAATTATAAAAATGGTTTAAAACAACAAATACATTATTTTGAAAAACCTATTCTAAAAAAAAATTATGTTGTAAAAACATAAAAACATTTTATACTATCTGACTCTATCTGACTACTATCTGACATTTAAAAATGACACCCCCCCCCGCCCCACTCACATCCTGCAGCATCTGGTACTCCCTCTCTCTCCTGGCCTCCGCCTCGTCTGCCTCCCTGTGGGCTCTCTGCACCTCCTCCTCTAGGTGGCGCACTCGGCCCCGCAGGCGGGCTGCCGAGGCGTCCTTCTCGCCGCACGCCCGCTTGCTGTCCTCCAGCTGCTGCCGCAGGGACTCGGCGGTTGCTCCCGCCTCGGCGAAGCGCTCCGGCCACTCCGCCTGGCGGAGACAGGAAGTCATGAGGAAGGTGACGGTAACATCTCATTGGCTGTCATGCTACAGGGGCCTTTTACCTGGACACATGTTAACATGCTGATAGTGGGAAAAGGGAGGTGTTCCTGGTGTCTCAAGAGGTACTATTGCACTCATGAAATATTAGTTTAATAAAGTCAATGACAACTCTGCATCTTCTAGTGCAGTGTTTCTCAAATGCGGGTACATGTACCCCTAGGGGTACTTGGAAGGTCTTTCACCTGGACACATGGACTAACATGTTGATAGTGGGAAAAGTGGGAGGAATTCCTGAATTTTTTTAAGAGGTACTATTGCATTCATTAAATATTTTTAGTTTAATAAAATTACAACTTTGTCATGGTGTACCCCTTAGGGGACCTGAAGGGGAATCAGGGGGAATGTATATAAATAAATATATATAAATAGGCCTATATACAGCCATGGAAAAAATTAAGAGACCACTACCCATTTTTAAAATTATAATATCTATATACAATTACATTTATATTTAATACATTTATATTTATTCAAATTATTTAATATATACTTTTTTACATTTTTGATATTTATATTATTATATTTACAAGAGTTTGCAGTGGTTTGCTAATTTTTTCCATGGATGTGTAGATAGATAGATAGATAGATAGATAGATAGATAGATAGATAGATAGATAGATAGATAGATAGATAGATAGATAGA
>JAOEHI010051160.1:22198-50214 GCA_025447815.1 Percopsis transmontana | reverse complement strand
CCCTCCCCCCCCGCCCCCCCGCCGCCGGCCCGCGGGCGCGGGGGGGGGCCGCCCCCCCCCCCAAGCCTGAATGCGGGTGTTACCTGCTTCTGGCTTCAGCTAGAATGTACTGGCAGCTAAACCCACTGTGACATCCTTACAGACTGCCTGTGATAGGCCCCCAAAATGCTTTATCTCCTCGGGAAGGAGTCGTTCTCTGGCTCATCAGTTCACTGGGCAGTCTGGTGGTGGTGTAGGCAGAGACGAATATATGGCTTATAGAGGGAATGGAAATCATTTTTTTATCAGAAATTGTCACTGATAATGCATAGTTTCCAGAGGAACATTAGCAGGATAAAGCTCTAAAGGTCTAAAAATGTGAGATTTGTATAGCAGTTTTAAGTTGTAACACTGCATGTCCTAACCACTGACCTGTCCATATCACATCAACACGTCAAGCTTCAAAATGCATCTCAGACACTGGCTGATGGGCTCTCTATTTTTGAGAGACTCTTTGCTAGGACAATGACTATGTTTAAATGGGCTGTACTGTAGCCTTGACACTAAAACACCCCATTTCAGCTACACCTTTCTGTGACATTCACAAGTTATCTTGGTTTGGAAATAATAGATTGACTGTGTCTTTGTCCTATTCCACTCTTGGTCTCGGTTGACCTGTCTGAGTGCTACTTAATCTTGCTATTGAATTGAGTGTTACCAAATTAATGAGATCCATGATGGCCTGTCGGCTCTTGTACAGAACACGGATGCAATGGCCTCATCAAATATGCATATTATGCAAGTCTCTAATAAACAAAAGCAAGACTGAGGAGATTAAACAAGCGGAGGGTGTCAAAGATAATTATTTATTAGGGGAGTAGGGGAGTAGGGGAGACTCAGGAAGGGTTCAGTTCTAAACCGCTAGTCAGACATCTCACTCCATAGAGATTTATCCCATCTGCTAGCTCTACTTGTGCAATGGGTTTTATGTACAGTATTTACACATAAATACCTGCTTATTAAATGCATTATTTTGATTCAAACCTACATTCCTTTACAGCATTTAGCACACACACTTTTATCCAAAGCAACTTACAGTACTATAAGTACATTTCTCAATAGCTGAATAGGTCATACATCAGTCACCGTAAGCAAAAACATTTTGTTAGAATAATGACATCAGCAGTCATAAGGGCTAACATAGTTCCTCATGCATCATACCATTACATATTAACATAAAATCACATGTTGCAAAATAGCCTTGCTAAGTACTACTAGATAGCAAAAACAACAAGCTGATAATCTTAACTGGAAGAAGTGTGAGCGTGTGTATGTGCCATATCTCTGTGTGAGAGATGGTAGTATTCAGCAACTGCTCAGGTGCTAGATTTGAATTAGCATAAAAATGTATCCCACATAACTGGTGTTGCATAATATTGGTTACATAATAGGAAATACAAAAATAGCAGTGCCAAATTGCCAAAGGCCTCAAAAAGAAATGCTTATCATGAAGAAAAGCAAAAGGAATATTTGAATTTGGTTTTGGTTTATTGTGAAAACATTAACTTCATAATCCCTGGGAATCTTCACATCAATGATAGTACATCCGTCCCTATCTGACTGTTTTATACTTTGTCCTGCTGTACATTTATTTTCACGCCTGTTGTAAGTCTGTGTCCCTTATGCTCCCGCTCTACACCATCCCACTGAGGAGTTGAAAAAAAAGCCACAAGCTTGTATACAACTAGAAACAAGGTTTCTGTATGGATGTTAGAAGCACAGTTGCAGGAATGTAAAGTTTAAATATTTTCTCATCAACACTAGGTTTGGATTAGTCTTGTTTAGATTATAGTCATTGTTTCCTGTCAGGATGTGACTGCTGTAGTGTTGCAGGATAATGCTTTTCCCACCCAGGGGTGTCAGACAGCGAGTTCTTACTCAGGAGTTCCTGCTTTATTGTGTCTGGCTATGGACAAACCCAGGTTGTTGCCATGACGATGTCTTTTTATACAGGATCTGACCCCCATGACCCTGTTAGGAATAATGGCGTACAGACGGGAAGGTCCACTTCGATCCAATGAAAATAAAATGAGCCGCCCGCCCCTCATTTTATTGGATCAAGGTGTGGATCTCCAAAAACAATATAAAGTAAACTAAGACAGATTTCTGGTCTGGTCTATAAGCAAGTAGCCTACTAATACAGTTACAGATAATTCCCTGTTTTTTTGGGGGAGGGGGGGTTAGTCGGTTTAGCCTATATCTAAATTCCAAAATTCCAAATTAAGGGTCAATGCTACTAGAGGTAAGAAACTATGTCATTTGGACTATGTCCGGACATGCCCTTTCACACCTCAAGCACACAACAGGAGACTGTCCGTGGCAAACACGTTCTCACCTATGGGAAATACTTGTTTGGTTTAGGTGAGTGGTGGTGCCTGGGTAGAGCGTGCAGGAGGTAGGACTCGACACAAAAATAAGTCCGTGTAATGTCCAGGCCAACTGATTCGGACATTTGCGTTCCCACATACAGCCCCTCCCATGTCTGCAAACGGCTTATGTTTAAATGTCCCCCTTCCACTAAAATTAAATTATACTGAACTGCAGTTGAGCTGAATTTAGACGGGGCCCCACAGACTAAATCTGATCATACTTCTGACTAACTTCTGTTGTATGAGAATATGTGTTTTGTGATTTCACACAATGGTTCATACCTATCTGACCCACAAATTATAACCTACATGGCCTGTGTGATGGAGAGGGAACATTAAAGGCACTTACAGCAAAAGGCACTAACAGCAAAACACACACACACACACACACACAGACACACACAAACACACACACACACACACACTGTGGTTTCCTGACAGAAAGATGTGACCTGGTTGGTCTGGAAGCAGGATGTGGCTAACGCACAGTGGCCTAGATAACCTGAGGGGATTTATCTTTAACTGTCTTTTTACCCACGGTTAAATTTGTGTGGGGTATGCAACCTACATCTTTGGAGTGTGGATTCGTTTGCTTTGTATAGCAAGAAGTGAAACACTATTTACTCACTGTATAGATATACTCACTGTCTCTAACGTAGGTTGTATTTTCTGTACGCCTTTGTGTGTGGATTTTGTCAAAATCCCATGACGTTAAATTATTCTAGATTATAAATTTCCATTGCTCTGGTTCATGCGCATTGTATTTTTTCTTAATGTTTTAATTGTGAACCAGTAGAGGAGAGCTCCTTATGTGTGTGTCTCATTGAAGTGAGAGGCAGTTGTCAGTGGTGAAAGATTGCCACCTATTGGAGAGAAAGCGGCACCAAATATTTTCTCTTTTCACACACACAAACATACAGTATACTATATCTGTCCATGATTCTGTCTGTTTCTTACTGTTTTTTAGTTTAGGTGTATTTTCTTGTTTTGTATGAGTGTGGCTGTATGCATAATCAAAGATTGCAAGTACCTCATTGCAATATTTGTAATTAAATATTTGATAAATATTTATGTTAAATGTTCTAACCTCTTTCTGTTTCAGATATGTATACGTCTGTCAGGCCTGAGGCTTCAAAAAGTGTCCAGTGCCGCTGTACCGAGTGGTTCCTGAGGCCTAGGGCTCCATGGAGGGGTATCCTGTCCCTTGACTGAGTGGGCTGTCTCACTGGACCAGCAGCGATGTCCGCCTGTAGCACCTTCACAGAGCACGTGTGGAAACCGGGCGAGTGCAAGAACTGCTTCAAATCCAAGAGCCTGCACCGTCTGGCCCAGAGCAGTGTGGGAAAGCCTTCGACTGAGAAGAGCCCTCCACCCCAACAACACCAACAACAACAACAACAACAGCAGCAGAACCAATCCCCTGCTGGAGCCAGACCCAACTCCAACCTCGCCAACAGCACACAGAAAGCTGGCAGTGTCTCAGCCCGCTCCTCGCACTTCCGTCCACCAGTGGCCAAGAAGCCGACCATCGCTGTGAAGCCCACTATGATGTTTCCTTGCTCCTCAGCTGGTCTGGATTCAGAGGGGAACCTCCACCGGCCACCTGATGCGGGGGAACAGGGAAAAACATCAGCCTTTACAGTTTGGAACCGCAACGGGCTAAATCATAAGCGGCCTAGCGGGTCTAACAACAATGAGGGGGAGGATGGTGGTGAAGAAATAGAGGGTTATGGACAACTCAGCCCACGAGCCCCAATTTGTAATAACAACAACAGTGGACTGACGGATGTTTTGAAAGAAATAGCTGGGCTATGTCCAGGCCCTAGCCCCAGCCCCCTGTCTGGCTCCAGGGACCTATTTTTAGGACGTATCAACAACTCATATCGGCGATCCCTTGAAAGAGGCATTCTAGCCTCTAGCTGTTTAGCTATGGGCAGTGGCAGCGGCAGTGGAGGGACTTCCCAGAAGCGGGTTTCCCTGAGCGACAGCACTGCGGTCATCAGCACAGAGGGTGGTCGATTCTGCTACCCTGAGTTTTCTGGTGAAGATGATGATGATTATGAGGATGATGATGAGGAAGATGAGGAAGAGGAGAGCGATGGGGATGATGATGATGATGATGATGAACATGAGAGTTGGGATGAAAGTGATGAAGAATTACTTGCCATGGAAATCCGTATGCGGGGCCAGCCACGATTTGCTAATTTCCGTGCTGCCACGTTGTCTCCGGTACCGTTTGCTGCAGGGAAAAAGTGGAATACTGTGCCACTACGCAACCGCTCACTGCAGAGGATTTGTGCTGTGGATTATGATGACAGCTATGATGAGATTTTGAATGGATACCCTTCCATGGACTCAAATGGAGCTCTGCTCCCTTATGGACCTAATGACATACAAGGCAGCCGCTTCCTCTCCAATTCAGAATCCACTACATCCCCAGAATCCTCCTCATCACTACCAGAGGACACTCACACAACCTCTAGCAGTGCGAGCAGTGCCCCCTGTGCTCTTAGAAATGGCCTACATTATCCCTCGTCTGTTAAGGCTCCCCTACCATGTACCTCGGCTTCCAAGAATGATTCTGTTCACAGAGCACTGAGCCCACCTAAGGTGACAGAAACACACAAGGCTGTCCTAGCCATCCGATTAGAGGAGCAGGATGGTCGAGAGGGTGCACCAATGCCCCAAGCCCTTCCTGGACAACCAGTCACCATCAGCTTTAGTCCCACAGAGGAGCAAGCTAAACCGTATCGTGTGGTCAATCTAGAGAAATCTCTGATCTGTAAACCTTACACTGTAGTGGACGTATCAGCATCTATGGCCCACAAAGACACCACCCCTAAACCCAAAACCCCTTCCGTGGTCTCAAGCCCTTCTGCGTTCCCTAGTTCTCCTCAAGGACAACCTCTGTCTCCAGCGTCCCCCACCTGCACAACTTCTTCCATTTCCCAAATGTCAGCTGAAGCTTTGCCAGGCTATTCCCGAAAGAAACCCGGAAGCATCCGCTACCAAGAGGTGTGGACATCAAGCACCAGTCCTCGCCAGAAGATCCCCAGAGTAGATCTCGGGCTTGGTAGTGCTCCTGGGCCCACCATTCCTCCTCGACACTGTAGTCACAAGTCTGCTCCCACCTCCCCCATTTCCGGGCTATCTTCCTCCCGGACTGTACCTGTGAAGTCCCCTAACTTGTCAGAAATTAAGTTCAACAGCTTCAACAATGCCGGCATGCCTCCTTTTCCCATTATTATTCGTGATGAGCCAGCCTATGCCCGCAGCTCCAAGAATGCTGTCAAGGTACCTATTGTCATCAACCCTAGCGCTTATGATAATTTAGCTGTGTACAAGAGTTTTCTGGGACTTGGTAGTGATCTGCCACAGCCGAAAGGGACTGGGAGTAGAGTGACTAGCCATACTTATGAAGAAATTGGCTCATCAGAGAGTGTCCTTTCTTCTTCAACAGAGAAAATGATCTCTTGTAAAGCAGTGAGAGCCTCTTATGAAGAGGCAAAAGCTCAACCTGAAACGAACACGAAAGCTGTAAATCTCCAATGTAGAACCACTACAGACTCAAGCACTGTGACAAGCCCTGCGGGTGGTGCAGTCTCTTCTACTACACCAACAAATGCTCCGACTGCTCTAACCTTAACTTCAAACCTTCCCAAAAGAATCCTAACGGTCTCCGGCAAGACAAGTGGGGAAAGTTCCTGCAGTAAAGAGGGTAACACAGACTTATCTTTGTCCACTGGGACAGGCTTAAACTATCGGGAAGAGGCCAGTGCAGTGCTTTCCCAGATTGTGGCCTCCATCCAACCTCCTCAGTCCCCCCCTGAATCCCCCTCGACACAGTCCAAAGCCTCCATTTCTGAGGAGCTCTATGCCATCCCACCAGACGCCATCAAGGAGACCCTTAACCGACCAAAGTCTCTCTTCTCCAATACAGATGGCTGTCTTTCCAAACCAAAGAAGGACACGCCCTTAAAGCTGTTGCCTAAATCTCAGAGTGCCTCCGCATCCGTCCCACTCCCTAGCCCTAAGTCAGAGCCCAATGCCCCCTTTCCTCCTCCCAGGTCCACCTCGTCACCATACCACGCATCCAACATCCTCCAAAGACATTTTGGCAACTGGACCAAGTCATCTGCCACTAGCTCTCCTACACGACCCAGTGACTGTGAAACCAGTCCAGGTGGAGTGGAGAGTAGACGTACAGGGGCAGAGAGCACCAAACCCAAACGGTGGATCTCCTTCAAAAGCTTCTTCCGCCGGCGGAAAGATGAAGACGAGCAGAAGGAGAAGATGGAGAGGGAGAAAGGCAAGCTGGTAGGGTTGGATGGGACGGTTATCCACATGCTGCCACCCCCGCCCCTCCAACGACAACACTGGTTTACTGAAGCCAAGCCTGAGGATCCCAACCAGAAGCCAACCATTATCTTCACCTACAAGCCAGATGGCATTGGCACCCCTGGTGATTGCGAGGGAGAGCTACGTGTAGAGGAGTGCAGGGAAACTACACTGCTGATGCCTGATGAAAGCAAAGAGCCGGGGGTGCTTACCACAGCGCGAACACCGTCCCCGCACACCTCCGGAGCTGACCTCACCAGGTAATTAACCAAACGCACATTCATTTATTGTTATAGAGCTACACTGATACCCAGTAGACACACATGCTGGTCTGTGGTGATCTCAAAGTTAGGAATTCTACCTCAAGTGTATTATAAATACCGTTAGTGTATCGTATTGTATATTTTTATGTTACTGTGTGTATGTATGTTTTCTTAGATTTTCTGTGTTCGTCATTGTAAGCCATTTTACCGTGGCCATTTATTATAATGGGTATATTTAGCAGGGCAAGGGGGGAAATATCTGGGACATGCAGAAAAAGAATCATACTTTTGGCAGACGAGTCCTTCAAAATCTCCAGAAGTATTATAGTCTGCAAGGCATACACACCTGTCATCATAGTCAAATGGAAATGTAGTGTCAAATTCATGGTAACAATGCAGCAGGTAGCCATAGTTAAGGTAACGCATAGTCTTTGAACAGTATTTAAGAATTTAAAGTGTGTTTTACCCTCATTACTAGTTGGTTATGAAATATGTAATGAATAATATAATAAATAATAATACAGTTATATGTCTGCTGCCTATACCACTTTGCACATCTAATGAGCCACTTAGCTTGCAGTGACCATATTCCCATGACCCAAGTGTTAATCCCTCAATCCCCTGCTGGGCCTCTGCTCAATTGAGGCTGCTTGACCTTTGCCAGAAACTCTGCCACAGCAGCAGGGTTGCTTCTGTCCTATCAGACGGATCCCTCATAAAGAATTCCAGACATGTTCGATCTCTAATTTCCACACATCTAGTCGCCCACACAGCGTGCATGGCTGGTGCCTCCATACAAGCTCTTCCCTAATGGAATCCATTAAGTGCACAGCAGGTAACCTTCTTACTATGGAGGGACCTCAGTTGCCAATGGGTTAGCCCACGTAGGTCGAGTCATGCTCTCCTCTTTCCCCGATTGGTTGGATTTCATCTAGAGGCAATATGGAGTGTAAAGCTGCATTGCACTGTGGGACTCTGTGCCTTGCTGTACTTTGCACTGAGCAATGTTGTTTGCTTTTCATTAAACATGCTCAACTTGTCATCCAAGTTCAGTGCCTGTTCATCCCCCTGTTCAGTTTGTCACAATAAAATGCATCCTTGTCACGCCTCGTTTTATCTGTAATTATTGTGTGTCGTACCACGTGGTGCGATGCAGCTTGGCGCCAACTTCACATTATCAAAAAGGCACTGTTTTTTTGGTCACTTTCGTCCCTAAAACACCCAAAACTACTGTACATCCAGGCCAGTTTTGTTTATCAGTTAATGTAAGTTATTTGCATGTGGCCCATTAGCCTTCATGTTGAATTTTTAAAGTGCCCTGTGTGTGTCTCATATGGTTTCATATTTAGTATTTATTTAACCAGGCAGTCTCATTGAGATGATCTATTATCAAATATGTTTGGCAAACATCATAATTGTTTGTTGACAGCAGACATAACATAAATCATAATGTAGCTATGACATGATTGTGTAGTTTAAATAATCGATTAAATTCGTTAAACAAAGCCCAAGCCGCACCTCTCCATGTGATTCAATATTAAATCCTCTGACTCATCTTGACTGACATGAATAATCATATCAAGAAGTCATTACGTATTGAGCAACATTGCCTCTAAGGAGCATGCTCCAGGTTTTTAATAATAATCTAACACAACTACAGTACATCTACTCAAATGCAATTAGGCCTAATTAAAGCTAGTAAATGAAGGGTGTGTGTCTGGGTGGTGGGTGTAATTGTTTGTTGAATGCTAGGGTCCTGGAACATTTATGAAACATTAAATGGTAAAAATTATCAATTATTTAGATTCATATAAACACTAACCAAACACTAACCATTACCTTAGCATGCTGCTTCTTGTCATTAATGCTGCCTCCTACCCCTCCTTCCTCTTTCTACTTCTTCTTTCTGAGTATTTATCTTCATCCGCTGCCTCCTTTCCTAACATTCCACCCTGACATTATTTAAACAATCCTCTTTTTTTAAGTTTTTTTATCAAGCCTCTTTCTCACAATGTTCTCCCATAGTCATCTTTATTACCTTATCTCTTCCTGTCTTTTTTATATAATTGATCCTCTTCCTCTCTGTGCCTTCTTTAAAATGTCCTCTTTTTGAGCAATAGCCATGTGAAGTGTGAATATTTCATTCTTCCATACTGTCAAGAGACTGTCCTCCTTCTGTCTCTTAACTGGCTGGCCTGGTCTCCTCCAATACCCTCTTAGTTTCTCTTCCAGAAGTCGTACTTCCCTTAATTTAGATGAGCTGTTTGTGTTTATATAAATGTTAGTGGACTAGGATTATTAGCCTTCTTAGTAAAGCAATGCTGAGTACTAGTACTACTAGTCACCTGTACTGAATTTGAGAAAATGTTGAGTAACTTTTAATAACCAAAAACCAGGATAACTAGGTTTGCTTAAAGCATTTCAAAGTTCATTACTTCCACTTTAAATGGGACTGAATTGGCTTATACTGTACATTTATTTCTAAAGTTTTAATGGATCTGATCTACTTACTATGAAAGCATCACAGCAGTTACGTATTCCCTAGAGTGCTTACCTGTTTATGTTTATGATATTGACTGCTACATACAGTCATAGCTGTGAGGTTGTAAATCAGCAACTATGTAATCTCGTTAAAATCTAGAAATTGGCTATGAAGGGCAAAATGTATATACAGTTTATTACAGATTAAATATATACAGAATTCCAGTTTAACAAAACAGTATATTTAATGTTTTATTAATTTATTCTTTCCTTGTGACATGACACAAGAACTAATTCCCCAGGCCTTTTGCTTTACCACTGTGTCCCCCTTCTATTTCGCCTGATGTCATTATCTCTACCTCAGATAAGTTTGTTGTTTGTTGTGAAAATGCGAAGGAATAATATGCATATGTAATCTATCGGTGCCTGAGCAAAAATGATAAAGGCAGGGCTTTGGGTTCTTTTCAACCAATCTGTCAGCTGTTCCCAGAGTGGCTTTGCCTTTGTTTTTTTAGATACTGAAGGTATAATTTGTCATTAATGAATTGACACAAATCAAAGGCTTTCTGAATAATACAATTTTCTGATATACACTGTAGTACTGTATGTAGGGCTGAAAAATGATTCTTATACTCAACTTTATTTCAGACTCAAGTCCATAGAGTTATACAAAATACAGAAAACACAGATATATAAGACAAATAAAGAGCACAAAGGGAAAGTGCACAGAGAGTAATACCAAAAGTGCAATGGCCAAAAACAATCAGCATATACAATATGTGTGAACATAGCTCTGATGTAAATCTTATAAGACTTTTCACAGGATTAGTTAGAACTTATCCTAAATAATAATTACAAGTACAATTAGGTATTTTAGCAGACGCTTTTATCCAAAGCGACTTACAAATAAAATGCTGCTGTTACAAGGAGCAGGTAGGGGTTAGGCATCTTTCTCAAGGATGCTTACAGGTAGGCCAACTCTCGGGCTCGAACCCACAACCTTCCGGCTGGAACACCTAGACCACTAGACTATCCTGCCCAATACTATACTGGTCTCTGACTCCAGCAAACGACACATACACTTACTGTATATAGAATGTTTCTTATAACTGACAAGTTGGTATATCCATAAGAACAAAATATGGCTAGCACAATGGGATCTTGGTACCCTTCTGTAAGTAACAGCCACATAGCATCATTATATGCCATGTCTCTGCATACTGCCTTTCCTGAATCTACACCAGAGTATAGTAGTATACAGGGGTGTACAGTAAGCCCTAAACAGTGACGATCATAGTTAGGACAGCACTGCTAATATTATATAGACTGCTAACAAACTCTTTTTTTTTAAATGTATTATGAACCAATCTGGTACGGGTGTAGTGGAAGACCTTCTTGTCTAAATCCCATCTATACACTTCCCAAGCTCACTCGGTCAGTGTTTACACATCCTGATCCAGTCACACGGGTCATAAAGTCGTGCAGGTCCACAGATTTGTGGTTTTGATCAGCAGGGCAAGGGTTAATCCTTCTCTGACTGTTTCCCCTTTTACTGGAACTCATGTTATTGGCTAACAGTGGGCGTGCTCCTCAGCAGGCACACATCCCCTTAGACAGGTGAGAAGACTCGCACAGAGGCGCTAGCAAGAAAAGAATCATCTCTTCTACACATCCCACCAGCCGGACTTTCTTACCTTGACAATAATGTGAATGTACCTGTAGCTTGTACTTAAGTATTTCAGCTATGGGTAGCTGCATGAGCCAGTACAGTGGGTAAGCTTGAATTTTAAGCCTCTCCTTTAACCTGTCCTGGTTCATAAACGTCTGTGACCATCATGTTGACTTAGGGAGGGAGTGGGGAGGAGAGTTTGTCGAGAATATACGATACCTATTTAATTCAGCAGTAGAGTTCTCTCAGCGGTGAGCTGAGAAACGCACTGGAGCAGCTTCACAGTCTGAACAAGTTAGGTCCTGACATTGAGACATGTAGCAGCCGTGAAGGTATTTGTTTCAAGGGCCTCTCAAGGTGTGTAGCCTATACACACTACCTTTTTCTTGTAGGATATTTGCTGCCAGGCATTGCAGTTTGCTGTCGTTCAATGCACTGCATTGAAGGCTCATTCATAAATGCAAATCTTTGGTTGCTGGTCATTCTGTTTTTCTGTTCAACTGGCAAGCTGGCAGTATTGTATGCAAGGAGTGGCCATTTGTAGATTATTGACTGGGGAGTTTATTGCCCAAATGGAATGATAAACATGGCTGATATGTTGATGTCGTCTCAGACTGGGCTCTAGAGACCTATTGCATAGGCTTCTTTTAATAGAATTCATCATAAAGTATCCATACACAGTAAATATTGCTTATTGTTACTTGCAGTTAAGAAAACCATATTTTATGATTATATTAAATATATTTAGCTGCAAGTTAATAAAACTCAGTCATTATAAAGGACCTTCAAAACCTACCTAAAACTAATAACCAGCCACACAACTGTATAAAGAGAATGAAGAGGTAGAAATCAGCATACATGTCAGTCGCAATCCAGTTTTTATGCAAATGCTGAAACATTTTCTAGGGTTTATTAATGCCTCTTAGATTAAAGAGTTTTATTTATAAAGGGCTCATGATTTTATTATTGGTGGTGGGTTTTTGTACAGACTTATTGTCTGCTTGCAATGTTGGTGACAGATTTCAGCTTTATCAGATTTATTGTGTTACTCTGGATAGTGAAGTCTAATTAATCCCCAAGGGAACGCTGTGTGGCGGGTCTCAAATGGCATCTCGAAGGCCTTCATACTCTAGTTAGTCTCGATTAATATTCAATACTAATATTCTAAAGTGCAACACACAATAGGAATGTGACATCTCACCTCATCTGACATCACACAACTTTAATTATACTTAGTACACAGAACGTCTTTTAACAGAAGTCGACAAAAATTGTAACTGGCATTGTTGTGACATGGTCTCAGCTTTGCCTTTTTTGACCTTCCTAGAGGCAGCCTGTGTCTAGTTAGATTTACGACACGTCAGGCTTCAAAAGATCCCTACCTCAGGCCATGCTGTCTCAAATCCACCCCTTGCTGTGAGGGACGCGGTGCTATTGTACGGAGACATTGGAAGACAAATTGAAAGCTTTTGATTGCATAGACAAAATGAATAGATTGTTGTGCTTATTTTATTTTTCTCCTATGTAATGTCCATTTACTATCACATACAGAGGACTTCACAGGTGAAACTACTACACAGAAGCAGCTTGTGGTATATATTTTTCACCTTAGTAAAGAATATAACATTTGAGATAATTTAATGAAAGGATTACAGCGCTACATTAAACATGAACTAAATGGGGGACAAAAGAAAAGTTAAAAGGGAAAGTGAAGCAGAATTGACTTATTATTAGAATTATTAGATCAAATATAATATTGTATCTGAAAGACAATCCTTTTCCCTGTGCGGCCATCTGCAGCCAGGTACCAGGCAGCGATGCCAGGGAACGAGAGACACCCGCTGCCGCTGCTGCCTCCCTGCCTGCCAAACTGAATCTGTCCTCCCCCGCCATCCCGCGTCGCGGGCCCCGGGGAAGGGAGGTGGGGTGCGGTGTCGGCTTGGCCATCACCCCTGCTTCGGCCAGCGAGGGCAGTGCGAGCCTCTGGGAGCCGGAGGAAGACGGAACGCACTCCCAGCACTCCCACTCACCTGCTTCCAGCTCCTGCAGTGCCACCTACAGCAACCTGGGTAGGAATGAGGTCACCGGTCCTAACCTGATAATGCTCCAGATACAACTTTTTATATTCCAATATATGTTGTCAGTGTTCATCCATGGGTACTATACATATACAGTAGTATATGCATCCCATAATCCTCTACCAGTTTGCATCTGCACATGGAGGAAAAATCTATAGAATGGGAGGTGGTCATACATTGAATTAATATAGATTGATATATAGTAAATACACTATTCACATTTAATACTGTACCTATTGTATGCCACGTGTGTTATCGAATGCCCCAAGGTGAAGCATTTTTATAATATACAATCATGTGTATGCAACTAGTATATACATAACCATATGGAAATTTGATTTGACTGTAAATGTACTGTAAATTTACTGTAAATGTCAGTTAATGAACGTGGGCATTCCTGATTGGTGGAAGTTTAGTATCTAATATTTTATTGTTATATTTGGCAATAAAGGGCCAGTGTTTAATATGCTATCGGGTATTGGCCTCATTTTCAAGGCATCGATCATCTCTCATCAGAAAGACTAGAGATGAAATCAGAGCTAAAGGCCCTCTGACTGGCTGTAACTCGTTGCAGTGCTTGTGAAGTGCCCGATACCGAATACGAAGTTCTCTCAAGACTCTCTCATAGGCCGACTTCGGCTTACAGACAATTAAAGTCTAAATTAAGATCATCATCTGTAGCCATTTTTGGGTGTACTCATGAGCGAATGACTGCTGTAAGGATTTCTAACAAGTGATTTGAAAGGACAGTACAGTATAGGAAGTGCAACTTCCAACAAATGTTCCAATGAAATCCAAAACCGCCTCACTTTGGCTTTCCATCTAATATTGCTGTTACATTAAGATCTCTCAAGTCATTGAAAGAATATTGCCAAGATCGATTGTGCTTTTTTGCGCAGGCTTCACTTGACTTGTCAATGGTGAATATGATGTGTCTCAGCACACCCCCTAGAGAAAGTGTGATTTATTACTTGTCAAAACGTCTGGAGTGCAAAATCTCAAAACTTCCTTTTTCCTCATCAGGGTACAGAGTTGGATTTTGAAGCCCAATTGAAATCACAACAGATCAGTAACTCTCCAACATTACCAAAAGATCAGATCCTAATCTCTGGGTCTCTCTTCTCTCTCTCTCTCTCTTCTCTTCTCTCTCTCTCTCTCTCTCTCTCTGTCTATCTATGGGATGTGACCAGTCAGTATGTAGAACTGTTTTTGGTCTAATAATGTGCACATTAAGCCCAAGGCTGCCAGCTGAAGGCACCAAAGAGTGGCAGCCTATTACTGGGAATTGTTATAGCAGATGTGTGTAAGTGGCTTTGTGTATTTTTCAATTCTCAATTCGTATGTGTGTCTGTGTGCCTAATTGGTATTTGTGTAGACTGTGAACGCTGCTGGTATTTGTTACTGACTCAAACCACACAGAAAAACAAAGTTTGCTTTTGTGCTGCCAGGATCTTAGCTTGTTAGTACATTTTCGCTACAGTTTGCATGCCATTTATACTTTCATAGCACACTGGTCATAGCACTAACCAGGCCATAAATAGATTGTGTGCTTTTCAACTTCCTGCAGGTGAAATCAAATTCTCTTTTGTTATCCATATTTGAGGGCTCAGTGCTATGTGCTTTTCATGTTAGCATTTAAAAAATAAATATCGGTGGCAGGTATACCATTATCTGTATTTTGGTAATTTATTAAATAAATTAATTTTTAATTTTTTTTGCTTCTAAATATCGACGTCAGTATCGGATCCAAAAATGCAGTTTCAGTCAGGAATTTATTCCTTCATTCCGTCATTATTTATTATCCTTCTCATTTTCTCCCTCACTCTCAAATATTCACTCTATCTTTTATTCTATTTATCTCTCAAGCACAGTCACAGCCCAAACACTTTTAGGTAGAAGCAGTTTCACATCCTAAGCCCCCCTCCCCCTTCTATCTGTGTGTGTGTGTGTGTGTGTGTGTGTGTGTGTGTGTGTGTGTGTGTGTCTCTCTCTCTCTTTCTCAACACACTCACTTAATCAGAGCATCAGGAAGGAGTCAGCAGAGTACTGCTGCTTTACTTAGACCTATGCTCTAGCAGCGTTGGGGGGCTCTCCGCCTGTCATTCCGCCTGTTGGCGCCTATTTATACAGTCTATGGTTGGCGCCAGTGGCACAGTAGGGTATACTCAGGTAGGGCAACAGCGACGAGCGCTCTGCCTGAAAACTTTGATTGAATTTTGTGGCACTCAGGTAGGCTTGTTTACCTTCGATTCTCTCTCTTTCTCTCGTTGTCTCCTCCTGTGTCCTCTCCCGCTCGCATTCTCGCACTCGCTCGCTTTTCTCTCTCTTTCTCACTTTCTGCATCGCCTCCCTCACTTCTTTCATCGCCTCCAGCGCTCCGCTCGTCTGTTGTCATGTTACCGACACCCTCCCTCTGCTTCTCCTTTTGGGGTGTTGCAGGCTGACTTTCTTTATTTGCAGCAGGATATGTGAATAATAATCACTCCGCGATGAGTCACTGCCTTTCCTTGCAATGCTTTAGACACTATAACCAGTTTAGTGGGTTTATACTGTTTTGGGTAGAAAATTCTGTCAGTAACAGATATGTTGGAAGCTTTTAGTCATTCATTTCAGGAAAGTATTTTCTTAAAAATTATAAGTAATTAATTATCATAATGAATTGAACTATAGCACTTGAGCACCTGAGCAGAACAGAGCACTTGAGCAGCACAATGAATGTTTGTGTTTCATCAGACATATTGTATACCTATATGGCTGTTTTTCTCATGCATCATGATGTTTCACAGCAGGCCTGCTGTACTAGACTTACCATCTCAGAGATTCTGACCGGTCCACCTTGTTAAATATACAAATCATCTTCAATAGTCCAAACTGTAAACGATAATCCAGGACCACATCATTTGAGTACTTGTATGATGAACCACTGTGTGGACATGAGATTCATAAGTGCTCTGTACCAGATTTGCAGATTGTTAGATCTGCAGCATGCAGCAGTTATTCTGATGTACAGGTGATTTGTGTTGATTTAAATGTAACCATATGAACTCAAGACTGATAAAGCAATGAAGAGAAGAAGAGATGCCAAAAGCCCAGTTTATTCTGAGTTCTATGTAGAAGTAAATTGTTTTTTTAATTCTATGAGATTAGTGAGGGATTGGAC
Source organism: Percopsis transmontana (assembly GCA_025447815.1). NCBI lineage: Eukaryota > Metazoa > Chordata > Actinopteri > Percopsiformes > Percopsidae > Percopsis > Percopsis transmontana. The sequence continues at coordinate 33,817 of JAOEHI010051160.1, read as the reverse complement.
CTCTATTCCCAGTGTGTCTTGTGGAGGTAGAAACTGAAGGGCAGAGGAACTATAGTTGGCTCTGGCCTGGAACTAAGACCACGGGATGCTTTATGATGCTGTAACCCCCCAAATCAGCTCTTAATTTGCGTTACATCGTTACAGTAAAATGCATTAGGTATTATCTAGCTCATTTTAAGCAAGAAAGTGTCCATGCAACGATGGTAATCCACCATGAAATATTGTCTGGTTATAAACAACCCTGAATTGTGAAATTATGTCCCAACACCTTGACGTGTCGGTTATTTTGCCAATACCTTTTATCTTGCAACGTTAAATGGTAACTGTGAAAGTATTCCACAGTCTCAAACGATTCCTAAAAATTGAACGGGAAGAGTGTCAGGAGCATAATCTTGTTTATCCAAATACCCAGGAAAGGAGGTCTTCTTCTGAAATCATTACATTAAAATGCAGTGAAATACCAGAGAGACGATTATTTAAATCAGCCACATGCTCATTTTAGGTCTGACTTCATGACCTGTTTATATCTGTATCAGGGACTGAAAAGGACTACAAAATAGGCTATAAGGCATCAAATACTAGTAGCGGGTTCATAAATGTAGCATAACTACACGACCTAATGTGAGCCAGTGAGTCTGTTATGCAATAAATTAAGTCAGAATAACCATCTCATAACTGGACAAGGGCTTTCTGTACACGGATTACAACTCAAACACGCATGGTCTAGGGAGGATTACCAATACTCATTTACTTCAGCCTAACTGCTCTTTCCTAAGGCTCTTAAAGACGATGGCAACATGGCTGACACGTGACGGCAGAGATGCCCGCCTTCATTAAGTAACAAAATGCTATTAGAATTTAAATGAGGCTGTGCCTAAGGCCCTGTTGTGTACACTGGGATGGAATGATCCCCATAGCAGCCGCCCCGGCAGCCGCTAGTTCTACCTTGGGGAAATAAAAACGAATTTTGATAAAGACCCTTCTTTCAAAGACATCATCTTACCAAAGCCTTATTGCAATCTCGTGTAAACTGGGGAATTCCCTCGCTACTGGCGCAGTACAGTTTACAGTACAACGTCCTCTTTCTCATTCGCTGTTACCGCAATGCTTTTTCCCTTGTCGTTCCGTCAGATATTCCCCATCACACTCCAACTCTGCTCACCCGCTTCAGAGCAGAGTTCAGTGTGCCCAACAACATCCTACCATCACCTTTCACAGTTACACCACAGTATGTACGCAATGACAGCATCACATTCCAAGCCCTCTTGTTTGGAGGGCAGATTGAGGCAGAGAGGGAGATGTGTTGGAAGGACAACTTGCCAGCTGTCCTGGCCCGCTGGCGTGATATCTCTGTAGCTCAGCCTTGTGCTGTCTCCTCATCTCCACATGGGAGAAACAAGCACCTCTTACAGCTGGAGGTGAACGAGAGGTCACCTGCTTCCCGCTGCCGTTGTCGTCTTTGGCCCAATAGTAATTCTCTCACTGTAAAATGTTTCTACTGTATATATTTGTTATACAGCAATAATCGTATGTCCTGTGTTTTGGATTGAGTTAGCTGGTACTTTTAGTAGTAGCGTACTTTTAGATGGATGGTTTAATCACCTAAACCCATTGTGAACGAGCTGTGTGCTCTTTCCTCCGCAGGTCAGTCCAGAGCCAACATGATCCCACTGAAACAGCCTCGGCACATTAAAGCCTCCAACGACACCCTGGCCTCCATCGACCTGGATGGCCTTCATGAGCAGCCCAACCCTAAGGCCACGCCTCCACCCCTGCCCAAGAAAGCGGTGCCCCGATCCAGCACAGAGCCCGCCTTGATGGGCAAGGAGCCCCTACAGGGACCCCTAAGGCCCCGCGCCGAGGCCAAGCCCGGTGGCACCAACCTCAGCGTGGCCAACCCGCTCTATGACCTGGACTCCACCTGGGAAACGGCCAGCCAGAGCTCCTCGCTCAGCTCTGAGCCCCACCGAGCCCTCGACCAGGAGAGCGGAGACTCCCTGGAGAGGTCGTCTGCCACCGACAACCCCGCCACCAGCGGCAGGGGCCGGCCCACTAACAGCCTGACCTCCCTGGTGTCCCAGCCTGCTTCTATACCAGGGGGCCCTGCTGGGAAAGAGTGGAGAGGCTGCAGGAGTACAGAGTCTCTGGCCGCGAGGACTCTGACTGCAGGCAGAGGTACTACTGGTGCTGGGGGAGGCGGAGGGGCCTCCAAGCCCCAGAGGCCCGTGCTATACCGGGGCATGGACAGCTGGGAGGAGGTGGTGGGGAGGATCAGGGGTCTCCACACAGACACGCTGCGGAAGCTGGCCGCCAAGTGCGAGGACCGCTTCATGGCGGGCCAGAAGGACCACCTGCGCTTCGGCACAGAGAGTTGGTCCCACTTCAGGCTGACCACCGGCAAGCCGTGCTGCGAGGCCGGCGACGCCGTCTACTACACGGCTTCCTACGCCAAGGACCCACTGGTCAACTACGCCATCAAGGTACGGCACGTGGCGTTGACCAAATGGTCCTGTACATTTTCCATGATGTAATTTGAAATGCTCAAAAACTTGTGACCTTTCAATGTGAACCGTAGACTTTGTCCCAATTTCTTTCTTATTAAAATATTCTGCTGTCACCCACTTCAAATCCACCATTTTACGATTGACCTTAAAAACCAGGCATATTTATAGTTTGAATATGAATATTGCCAGTAATCTAGTAAACTACTTCCTAGCTTCTTAGTCTAGCCGTGATGTTGTCCTCTCCTCACATGCTTGCACTCGCGTTGTAAAATAAATATAGGATTAACATTTTTAGACAAACCTGATCTGGTATGTTTTGGGTTGTAAATCCCCCAGCTAATTGCACATAATCAGCTCAATAATTTATTAATAAATTAGTAGATAATTGTTGGCTTTGGCGCCTGAACCAGGGGCAATTTAACTAGCGCACTTGCTTGACTACGTGTGACCATGTGGGTTTGCATGCATTCTAGAGAGATATTGCTGTCTGTGTGTGTGACCACGCTGCACAAGAGAAATGTAGGGAACTTAACGCAAAGCACCAGGCATAGATGAAAGCTGAATTATTTAAAGCATTTGAAACTTGCTCCGCTTCACAGCACTTCAAAGCTCTTCCTTCATATTAACAGCAGGCCTTAAGAGAAAGTCTTGTTTTTTGCATAAATAAGGCAACTAGAGGCAACGATATCCAGAGCCTTCCTATTAAAATGTGCCCATATTTTAATGTGGCCCAGTTGTCTGCCTGTATAAGAATATATTCCTGTGACTTGTGTATGGGTATACTTAGTGTGAAGTTTTACATTTTGTATGTTCTGAAAGAAAACATTTCTGAAAAGTGAGAGGAATAAGTACCTCATTGTCATTACCATAGCTATTGTGCCTAGCAGTAGTTCTGCCTAATAATACATAAATGAGGGTAAAATGCAACGTTTCCCCTGTAGACATTTAGCAGCAAGCTCACCGCAGTAGCTGCCAGTACAGTCTAGAGACTCTCCGTTTGTGTTTTTCTAATGGGTTCATACAAAACTCACAATCTTATCAAAGAAACAGTCAAAGGGGCTAGCTTTCTAACATGTTTGTAACTGCGTTAAGTGTTGGGGAGTGAGCTGAAGGAGGGATAGAAGACCTCGACAAACTGAAGAGGAAGGAAGAGTGTGAGTTTGACAGCAAAGCTTTAAAATATGATTCCCGTGGAGCCTGTGTGTTCCAACTGTCTTAGTTAAATGAGAATGTGCAGATGGTTAGCAAAGTTAGAGGCAACATGCCACTAAAAAGACAGGCCGCATCTTGAAGGAATACAGTTAAACAGTTCTTCTAAATCACTGGACATGCGCGACCCAATAGAACATGCATACATTAGACTCCCAACATAACTTGTGAACATATTGATTGAATTTAAATGCACTTTAGTCTCTTTCTGCTTTATTATACATTTTCCTCTGAAATGCCATGTGGATGTTCATAATCCATGGCTTCAATGTGCACAGCACAGCATGTCATGAAGTAAGAAAGTCTGGTGGTGAATGCCGCTGAATATGCATGGAGTCTGTGGCACCCAGGACCCATTGGCATCCAAAAACTAATTACCAATAAATGTTAGAAATCATATCCATCTATTGCCATAAAGTATCATAATTATGAGAGTATCATAACTAAAGACATAATCCCATGAGCCACTGTAATTACAGCACATTTCCAGCACAAATGTTGTCTGTATGTTGGTGGAATCGCCTAATATAATATCAAACAAGAGTTTAGATGTGGTCCTCAGGGTTCTTATCGCAGTTACGTAATTACACTGCCACCCTTACATGGAACTCCCATTTCGTTGTGCCAGTCCTCCCATCCTTGTGCAATGTGAGGTGAGCAGAATACAAAATTACCAAAACGCACAAATACATTCAGCCATTGCCATATCACAGTGGTTTCACATTTACAGACTGTGAATGGCTTGTTTATTTCAGTAAATACTAAATTGTTTTAGCCTAATACTGTAAATTATGTTACAGCCTAATGCTGTAAATTAAGTTACAGCCTAATACTGTAAATTCTGGGCATTCCACAAATTGTATTCTCCCTGTTTAGTTTACTTAGTATATCATACAAAATGCAGTATTTTGCATCCAACCATACAGTAAGCTCTTTGGAGGTCAATGTGTTTCATTTCACTGCATTAGTATTCCTTTGAATTCTGAAGAGATCTGTCCTCCACAAGTACTCTTTTACAGGGCTCTTCTCTCAATGATCAAAGCCCCAGTCAGCGTAGGGCTAGAGAAGGGGTTTGAGAAGCTGCAAACCAATGTGTGTGACAGTTTCTCTCGGCTCTACATAGGATCAATGGCACACTCTTTAATGCTCATTTAATGAGAAGAGAGAAACCAAAGCAGGAATAAAATAATTGAAACAGACAAGACCTTGGTCTAGATGTGCACTGTCTTCACATTATGTTATTTATGTGTTTATTTCTTATTCCCTTAATTCAAATGAAAGAAAAACGTTTCTATTGTATAACAAAGAAATGAAAGAAAATTATTATTCCCTTTTCTAATAAATTTGTCTTATATTAGAAGTGTCTTAACTCAAGCATGCCCCCTAGAGATAATTATTTATTTACTCTCTTCTTTGGCCAGATCTGTCGGAGCAAAGTGAAGGAGACCCAGCAGCAGTTTTTCCACAGCCTGGCTGTGAGGCAGAGCCTAGCCCTTCACTTCAACATCCAGCAGGACTGCGGACACTTCCTCGCTGACGTCCCCGCCCGCCTGCTTCCCTGGGAGGAGGAGGAGGAAGATGAGGACAAAGAGGAGGAAGAAGGGCAAGATGGGCTGAAGGAGAAAGAGAAGCAGCATAAGACTGAAAACCTGATCCCCTCCGCTCCGAATGCCAAAGCCGAGGAGCCGGTCGCGGGTCACATGGGCGCGTCCGGCATCCTCCTGAGGAGCCGGGTGGTGGTCATCACACGCGAGATGCCCTTTCAGACGGTGGCCGACTTCGTCCGCGAAGGCGTCGCTCGGCACGCCCAAAACCCCGAGCTGTACGAGCGGCAGGTGTGCCTCCTCCTGCTCCAGCTGTGCTCCGGCCTGGAGCACATGAAGCCCTACCACGTGACCCACTGTGATCTGCGGCTGGAAAACCTGCTGCTGGTCCAGTGCCAACCTGGCAGCCCCTTGGATCTGCTGGAGCCCAACAACAACAGCAGCAGCGGCAGCACCTCTGGAGGCGGCTCCACCAACGCCGCCTCTGTAGCCGCTAACGCTACCTGCCCAGCCCGCCTCATCATCAGTAACTTCTCCCAGGCTAAACAGAAGAGCCCCCTGACGACGGTCGACCCCGGGACCCTGCGGGACCAGTCCCGCCTGGCCCCCGAGATCGTCACGGCCACACAGTACCGCAAGTGCGACGAATTCCAGACAGGGATCCTCATCTATGAAATGCTGCACCGGCCGAACCCCTTCGAGGAGACGCCGGATCTGAAGGAGAGAGAGTACACCTGGGCCGACCTGCCGCCTCTGCCCATCCGATCTCTGTACTCCCACGGCCTGCAGCAGCTCGCCAGCCTGCTGCTCACCGTCAACCCTTCCGAGAGGATCCGCATGGCAGAGGCCCGAGCCTGTCTCCAGTGCCTGCTCTGGGGCCCGCGGGAGGACCTGTTCCAGGCGCTGGGCTGCAGCAACCTCGGTCCCGTGGCAGCGGCCACCGCCACCCAGCGTGAGACCACCCTCCAGAACTGGCTGGACCTGAAGAGGACACTGATGATGATCAAGTTCGCCGAGCGCTCCATGGACACGGGCAGCGGCGTGAGCCTGGAAGACTGGCTGTGCTGCCAGTACCTTGCGTTTGCCACCACGGACACCCTAAGCCGGGTGGTGAATATCCTGCAGCAACTGCAGCCCCAGCCACAGCCCCAGCCACAGCCACAGCCACAGCCCCATAACCAGACCCAGCCCCATAACCAGTCCCATAACCAGACCCAGAGCCAGTTAGTGCACTTACCCCAGACCCAGACCCAAACCCATCTCACCCACACCCGCCACCTTACCCAGTCCCAGGCACTCTGAGGACTCCAGTGCAAGGCCAGCGCTCCTTGCCTCCATCTCCTCTAAGGGCAGTGGTGATGGTACTGCCACAGTGCCAGTGCAGTCAAACCTCCAAACTTGTGTATTTTCAGCCATTTTCTTCCCATTTTTAAAATAATCTGTTTCCATCTAACAAATCGTCTTCACCGTTAGAAATATTAAAAGCTCTCCGGTTGCCAACAGACTGGCAGACTGGTAAGGGTCCAATATAGGACAACTGCTTGCTGTGGTGGGCTCGCTATCCAAAACCTTTTTCCGCACAATACCAACTAGTGACAGCTGGGTCACCAGCTGACCTTGTGTACACAAACCTGGCCTTGCACAGTCCTCTGCTTCTTCAGCGGCCCAGATCTCCTTTTGTTTGTTACAGCTCTCCACCAATTAATAATTGAGCAAAGCACTGCACCCTGGAGGGATGAGAGCTATTTAGCTTGTTTCCAGTCAACCCCTGCAAGACAATATGGACTGGTTAGGTGCAATTTGATATGCTGGAGACCCCTTTGGAAAAGCAGGTCATACGTCTTTGTTTTACTTTTATGGTATTGATTGATGAAGTGGTTGTTTAGAAGATTCAGACTTTACAAATGCACATTTTATAAAGATGGGCTCACTAGCAGTTTGAGTCATTGAAATTGTCTAAAGGGACGTGATTCTGTATAAAGACATTCAAGGCCGTGTGTTAGGAAGCTGCTTGCCCCAATGATTTACCCATTTGACATTAGTAGTGCAGTGTATTGAAACACAATATGGTCTTCAGAAAAAAACATATTCTAAATGTATTCAACACAAATGAGGGAAGGGAGCAAGACATGAAGGGGTGAAAGAATGGGATCTTAAGACAATAGAACCTCAGTGTACAGAAACATTTAGGTGAGTTGTGATCTGCAGAGTGACTTGGCCAAGATCGATCTTGATACAATACATACATTGGAGCAGTCAGTCTTTTGTGTTTTAGCAGAGATGTATTTATTATAGTTTCATATATTAACTAATTATAATAGTCATTCTTCACTAACTAATCATGAGCATCTAGTCACTAGTTATCCCAGACAGTAAAAGCATCAAATCACAGCTGAGACAGTCTAAGTAATATGAACAACCACTGCTGTCGACCCTCTCCTGCCAACGCCAACTGCTTTTTGTATGCTTTTAAAGCCGTTTTAAAGATAATAACTAGTTTAGATTTAATTTCAACAAAAGTCAAACGCATCTATCCTATTAAGTAATATTCAAACAATACAGTACTTTTTTATGTGGGACATGATATAAATACTGAATATTTTCTATTATTACTACTACTACATTTATTGCTCTTTAGCTTATTTGGGCTATACAGTGTTTGATAGCATAGGTGACTGCTTTCGGACATGTAAACCCCTTCGTTATTACTGTAGTTTTAAAGCAGACATAACATAAGGCTTTTAGTATTGTTTTGTGTTTGTATTTAAGGAATATGTGCAATTGAGATCTTTAAGTTGTGTTATTGAAAATGGCGGTTACAGTATTTGAGCATTTTTGTACTTTTTTTGTACTTACGTACATTATTACCCTTTCACTAATCCTTCTTTTGTGGCACATAAAATGACGAAAAGGTCTGGCAAGACACTGAGTCAAGTCTCGTAACTACATACAAAACATTATCTTCAATTTTATAAAAAAGTTCTGTCTTGTTGTTGTTTTTTTCTATTGCAATGTTTGCATCATGTTGTGTTGCTGTTCTATAAGAATTCTGGGATTGTCATGAAGACAACTTTTGCACATTCAGTCTGAACATTACATTGACTCTCCTAGATGGAGGCTGGGACTGGTGATATCAGAGTTTCCCTACACTTAGGCAACTGAAACTCTTTTTATTTGCTCATAAGTGTGTGGAATGTAGAAGTTGGCCTGGACTGAATTCAAGGCCTTGAGAAGACTGGTGAGGATTTGGAATTGGACCATTTCCCAACAAACTCATTTCCCAATAGGCCACCTCAGTCGACCACTACATTTCACAAACGCCTTGTGTACGTACACAATAGCCACCGCCTTAAGACCCCTTCTGCCAAGAGAAACTATCCACCACTGACGCTTACCGCATTCTTTTTTCAAAATTTTCTCATATACAGCCAATGGGATGTCAGACCCATCTCATATTTAGCTAACAATCTCTGGGTTATTGATCTGGCTAACGGTACTAGCATGTGCACAGGCTCTCTCGCTTCACTAGAAGACAGATTATAGCCTACATGAAAATGTCAACTGTTATAGAGTGATTTTTGCTTAAAAACTTAAAAACTTGATACTGGAAACTTAAAGAACTCTGTCACTGTGGGATATCTTTTGTGTGGATTAGGATCCTGTCATAGAAACTGATGTTGAGGACTTCACGGTCCTAGGGGCGGATTATGGACAAAGCAAGTGTGAGTTTCGTTGCGGAACCGAATGGTTTATTTACTGAGGAATGTTGTGTTGGCAGCACTGGTGGCTGTCGTTGTATGTAGAGATTCAAAACTTTATACATAGTATATAATCTTTAGTCTATTTTATCCACACACTATTTTGTCAAGTACAGAGCACCTCTATTTCAGAGAGACTAAATATAATTGGTCAATTTTGATAAGCTTTACTTGACCTTTTTCCATCCTATTTGTCTTGGGAGATGAAAAAGGGGGAATGATTATCACTGTCCTAAAGTAAGAATCCTATTCTTCTAGTCATTGGGGGTTTATCATTAATACACATAGCAATGTACAGTATTTCCCCCCCTATGTAAATGTACATGTGTTGGAGTTAAACCACTTTGGAAAGAACCAGGAGGATGGCTCATGAGCACAGCATTAAAACCCATCAGTCACTGACAGTAGTATTGCCTAGTGAATATTTTGTTCGCTGCGGTTTTTCTCATTGCGTTGTTGATTGCCACTGAACAGAAAAAAACAGAAGCTTTGCGGGCTTCCCTATCGTGTGTATATCTCCTGGCCTGACAACTGTTTAATGTCGATCAAGTTAACCAACAGTAACTGAACAATAAAATATATGTTTTTATATTTGCTTTGTGCCATTTCTTTATTCATGTTACAGCTACTCCAGGTAATGTACAGGAGATATAAGGAAAAAAAGTATTTCTAAACGAAAACTTTCAGTAGAAATCAGGTTTTACAACTCAACTATAGTGACAGATGAATTGTCTAAATAAGAAATGATTAGACTTGCAAAGTGTTCCCAATATTACAGGGGTGCAGGGGCATGGTAGCCCAGTGGTCTGGGTATTTGACAGCAAGCCTAGGTATGGGCCTACCTGTACATGTCCTTGAGCAAGATACCTAACCCCTACCTGCTCCTTAATACAAGCATTCATCCAATTGTGCTGACTTAACGCCGGTTTGGATGAAAAGCATCTGCTAAATTACTAAGTTACATTACAATTAAATGGTACAGTCCTCAGTTGCGTTATAACACACACTCCAAATGTCCACCCTGTAGCTCGGTGTTTTTTATATTTTGAGACACAAGATGCATATGGCTGGGGAAGGGTAGAGAACAGTGTGAGCCTGGGGCCCCTGTAGGCGGTGAAGTAGAGAGGACTATGAGCCACTCTGTCCTCAAATGCAGAAGAGGCATGCACTGTTGGAGATTTAAATGGAAATGAAAACATATGGAAAAATATGTTGGTATTAAACTCAGAGAACGCATGTCATTCCCACACCTGAGTGCAGAGAGGCTTGCATTCCTTTCTACTCCTCCCCCTACAGAGCTCATAGGCTCATACCATTCCATACCCCTCCCCCATAAAGCCTGTGTAACCATGAGCTGAGGCTGAAATATGTGGTTCTGGGCCTTATAATGCCACAAGGAGTGTATATTTAAGTTTAACATCACACAAAGTGTAATATAACAAAGTGTAACATTTATCCCATTATGGGTCAATGTACAAATTATACAAACTCAGTAATAATATTGTGATAACAGACAGATGCACATTTGTTACATAAGTAATTTAACATCATTGATATCTATTATCTACCAATCAACGTGAATCAAGGATGATCATTTGAAAAGGCCAGTGTGAGCATAACATTTACCAGCAGGTGGCGACATCATCGTCATAAAGACGCCAGTATATACTTATGTAATCTTTTGGCCATTAAATTACTTATTGAAATGATGCGATTATCCTGTCTAGGCCAAGATTACACATAATACCTCTTACACAGCTGGGTGCTGTGTAAGAGGTATATAAACTGAAAAAAGTTCTCCACTCCAGGCATTCTGTTAACGCCTGCAAACAGCTTTTTAAACACTTAAAATAGTGATGCCAAAACAGACATTGTTCTCTATTGTTCTCTCAACTTGTTGTGATTGCATGTTAGCCAGCTATACACACAAAGTTATGCTTCAAAGCATGAAAACACACAAGTGCTTTGACAATCAAATAAAACCAAAATACTCAATGAATCATAAAAAGCATTTAAAAACAAATCAAAACAGAATAGTGGTAATGATTCGTGAAAACCCCTTTTAGGCTATGCCATGGGATGGAACTAAAGTATTTGTGCAATTATGAACTATTTACTTTGTCAGATTGCTGTGCTCTTAATGTGCATCATTTATGGATTAGATTGCATCAGATCACTAGTGCGAGATTGTGACAAGATCCATTATCTACAGTTGTATAGATTTAGGCAAGTCACTAAAGAGCAATATCCCACAAACAATTTTTATTGTGGTTCAGTTTTTGATAGCACTTTGACAGAAAAGCAATCATTTACGGGTTTACAGTGACAGTGGTTGGTGAGATACGGTATATGAGCCAGCTCTTATGGTCAGTATAGAGGCAAATGCGTATCCGTTCCAGCTTCTTAAGAGAATAAGTTGTCCTGCAGCGCAGAGACCGAGAGGAAGCACACGTCTTGAAAGCTATTGTTGACCACCATAATTCTAAGTTGACACGGAGAAGTCTTACGTGACTTTAAATGGATGCATCCTTGGTCCATGTGGGGGGGGGGGGGGGGGGGGGGCGGGGGGCGGCGGGGGGGGCGGGCGGGGGGGGCCGGGGGGCG
>JAOEHI010051160.1:4100-22188 GCA_025447815.1 Percopsis transmontana | reverse complement strand
ACCCCCCCCCCACACACACACACACACACACACACACACACACACACACACACCCATTCACACACACACACACACACACACGCACACACAGAGAGAGACACACAGAGACACTTCTCTCGCTCTGTGATCACTCCTTGCGTTAGGGAATCACAACTCGTTGTATTCCTTTAGTGCCTTTGACCATCGGTTGTGTTATTCAGCGTCCGCGCTCCACGTATTCCTTTCAAATAGAAGTTGCACTGCAGGGGTGGGACTTCTGCAGTCGGGGGGAGCTGCGGCTCCCATAGAAATGCTTCAAGCAGCGGTTTCCAGACCCACTAACGCAGACGGACACCTCCGAGACAAACAGAAGCCCCCTCCTCCCCGCACATGACAAGCCTATGAAAGCCAAGCCTCGACTCACCCCTTGATGCGTTCAACCGGGCGAAGTGTAAATGCGTTTCCCCGGACAGATGGGCACCTGTGTCGTTGAATGGAGATAGACGCGTGAAGAAGGGAGCGCGGTGGAGTTGGTCCCCCCTTCCCCATTGCACCAAAAAGAAAACTCTGGGTAAGAAATGCTTTTTGATTAGGCCATCTGGATTTCTCGACCACATGCCGTAAACTGGGGGTCTTTCATTGTAGCAAGTCTTGGACTTCCCTGCATCTTTTTTGGCTGTTGATTACCATCGACAATTAAGAGATTAATTTAAACGTGAGGCATTAGCTACGGCTATTTATGCATCTCAGCAGAAAATGGGATTACAGGAAACCCTTTAGATCAGACGCTATTCCACGACTACTCTTTTCCTTAACCGAGCGGACATTAATTCGAATTGCAAGTAGATCTGAAGTAGCTCATACTGTAGAAGAGTATGTGAGCTGTCGCGGTTTAGAGAGACTTTTGCGAAAGATAACAACAAACGTTTTTCAGTAACAGCAGGTGTGGGAGCTGTTCTTTCAGCACTGTGGTGGCCGAAGCGCAGGCTATAGCAGAAACAGCTTGATAACAATAAAGCTGCGTGCGTTTTTGTGTTGTAGCCTAAAGGCCAAAGGTTGACGTGGTGGTGTACAGGAACCCATTAGGATCCCTCTGTGCGCATGTGCCACGTAGGGCCTAATGTAATGTGCTAGCCTACTTCTTAGTAAGCAACTTTGATTTGAACTGGTCTTTCCAGTCTCTCAAGATCATGTCACAAGAGAGTTTGTGACTGAGCTGAGGTATATGTTTAACCAATTAGCACGGTTATTCATGCAGACGTTTACATTTTCCCAGCATCATTAAACCTATTTAGTTATCATTAGTCCAGTCACTGAAGTCTGTTGACAGTAAATGCAGTGGCTGGTCTCCAAATCTCAAAGGGCTAAAACACCCATAATCTTGAGGAAAACTGGCTGTTAGCAATTATTTTGAGGATTGAATGATATGTTCAAACAGAATGTTGTTTGCTTACCATAACTGGTGTATGGCCTATTCAGCTATTGCACAAATGATAAAAGCATCTGCTACATGATATAAATGTAAATGTAAATGAAAACGTTCCTCTGAGAGCAAATGTGTCTGTCCTCACATAGTTCTAATGATGGCTGAGGTTTCTTTCTGAAATGATTTAGCCACAGAGCTGAAATAGTTGTCTTTGAATGGCATTCTGCTCTCTGCTACTATAGGCACAAATCCCAGCCTCCCTGTCCTGTAGCCTGCTCTGCGCTGAAATACGACCTGCTCAGAGTCCAATTCCTCTACCAACACTCACAATCATCTTACCCATTTGTTTAACACCCACTCCCCCCCCCCCCCACACCACACACACACACACACACACACACACACACACATAGTCCTCTGCCTCTCTCTCTTCTTCTCTGCCAGTGACTAACCTATTCCCATGGCCTGAACACACTGCTCTTGTATTGTGTCCCTGTTGAATACCTCCGAAGACCTTGTTATTATTAAAGTAGTGCTTGAAAGAACTAGTTATGTACGCCTAGTGCTTAAAGGCTATTTCAATTAACTCAAGTGGTCTTTATCAACCGTGAGTAGTAGCTCATACATTAAGCACAGCTAATATGTTCAAATGATATTGTGTAGAAGGTTGAAAATCTTTTTGGTTAAGGCATAGCGTACCATCACATAGCATATCATTTAATTACCTATGTAATTGCGTCATAAAGTCCCCTCAAAGGCCCCAATCATTGCATTTTCCAGCTGTCAGACTTCCAGCTGTCTTTTCTCCTGTTGAGCTGAATGTTCCATTTCAATTGGTGTTGTGGTTCAAATTGAATAGTCTGTTTCACACTGCCGTTGCAGTGCTTAGACATAGGTACTCTATTAACTAAACTAAACAATTCAGTAGGATCATTAAGCTGGAAAGATCTATTTCTATATTTTAGCACAGGGACACGATGATTTAGTACTGTAAAGACTTGCTCACAATAGTTTTGAGTCAAGTGTAGCCACAACGCTCCCTTGGAAAATACTTGCAGCAGGTGAAATGCAGCAGGTCTAAAAAAGAAAACCTATAAATAAGGAGATGAATCAGAGCTCTGTAGTATGGAGCTGCAATTTCACTTTTATCACTGGTATCTCCCTTAACGCTACACTGATGAACATTTCTATCTAAACCCAGGCCATTTTGGTGACACCTACAGTACCTAAGTGGTAATTGATCAATTTAAAACCAAACATCCACAGCTATGAGGAAATAGGGGGACTTCTCTCTGGGGGACCAACTAAAAAGTAATCAGATGTTTGACAGAATCATTTTACAGCAAAATGTTCCTCATTTTATAATAACACACCTACAGTACTGTTTGATCATATGCCATCTGTAGAACCTCTGTAGGACATATTTATGCTACAGGTTAGGTGAACTGGAGACACAATTGTGTGTGCGAGTGAGTGTGTGAAAGGCTAACACCCTGTCCTGGCACTGTGATTGTGTCCCAGGCCGTTGAAATAAGAATACGTTTTTAACTAACCTGGTCAAATAAAGGTTAAAATTAAAAAATCACTCCAGATTCTTGGAGGCAAATATGCAATTCATTTGATAATTGTTCTATTTGAAGAGTTTTATCTTTAACAAGCCATTCAGTATCATGGTTTAGGATTTAGTCTAAACTATAGGCTTAATCCTTCCAACTCGGATGTGTTTGCAGGCTAATTACTGTATGCAACGTATTTTCGCAAAGCACAGCAACATTTGAGGTTTTTATTTTATTGTATTTATTTGTATTTATTTTTTTATTAATTTATTTTTCAAATAGATCTCTATACTAATACCCCATCCGTCCTTTTATACCTAAAGGATTTCTGGATTTAAGAGAAGAAGAGCAATGTCTTGGGGTTAGGACAGCTTCAGGTCCCATCTGACACCAGTGACATATTAAAGCTGGCGCCGCCATGGTTACGCTGTGCCGAGTTGCCGCCTAGCATTAACGGTGGACCGAACAAGTTGTCTTAACGAGAAAGGATATCAGAAAGAAGGGAGAGACATTAGAAAAATTAATGTGGAGAGAGACAGAGACAGATAGAGAGAGAGAGATTGTTTCCCACTATACAGAGCGCATCCAGCCATTTCACAAACCTTGGCAGTGAGGCAGTTAATTTAATTATAAGTCATTGGGCAAGATAAAAAGCAGAACTGATTTATTACTTGTTCAGGGGCTGCTAGGAGAGAGAGAGGGAGAGAGTGAGAACAAGAAAGAGACTGAGATATCCGGGGAATGCTGCTTGCAATCACCTCCCTCCCCACCTGTCATGTCTTCTCAACCTACTCCATCATTTTCTTTATTTTCAAAGTTCTCTTTATTCCTCCTCTCATGTTGTCTTTTTATCAATTCTGTCTCCTTCGCGCGCTGCTGTCACCGCCACCCTTCTCTTTGTTCTTTGCTGTCTACTCTGCCAGTCTCTGTCTCTCTAAGGTCTTTCCTGCTATCGCGTGTTTGCTCGTAAGTGAGTGCAGCCATTACTATTGATCAGGGTTGTTCCAGGGTATAAGGCTGATAGAGGGAAACTCACTGAGGAGGGGCACTCCCAAAGTTGCATCTGCGGAATTAACAAGCGTTACGAAAACATTATTTTAGTTTGAAACTCCCCCCTGGTGGTCTGGGGATAATACAATCAAGGATATGTACCTTTAATTGATGCGCAAAGCCAATTACAAGCATCCATTACTTGATGGCACCACATGTCGTAGTGGTGCTGCAGGCACTTGTGGGGTTTACTGTCGGCTGTATAGGGGCCAGGTTCCTTAGGAGGAACAGAAGGACAGCCTAGGTTTCCATGGAGCAGCAGTGTGTGTGTGTGTGTGTGTGTGTGTGTGTGTGTGCGTGTCTTTCCTAGTGACAACTGTTCCTGTAGCCCTCCCTCTCACTAACCACACATCATGCCAACCAACCAATCAACCAAGCACCTCTCTCTCTCTCTCTCTCTTTCTCTCTCTTTCTCTCTCTCTCTCTCTCTCTCTGGGGTATTTTTATTCACAACAGTATACAAGGTTATGCAATGGAATGTGCTGTCGAAGTTAACTGAGCTAATTAGTGATGGGCAAATCAGTCCTTTTGAGTGTACTGAATCATTAGAATCAGTTCATTAATAAGATTCGTAAAAAATTTTGTTCACCGAATCGTTTAGCTTGCCCGGAGCTCCGACTCCGTGAAGGATAAGCCAGGGAGCTGAGAATTTAGTCGGATAAAGATACCGTTTGCAAACTGAAAGCTAACAAAGTCTTACCCTATTATGTACAGCACGTGTATTTTTGTGACACCTAATTATTAAATAAAATATTTGGTACTCCTTCCTACTTCGAGACTTCAAGACATGAGAGGGAGGGAGAGGGGCGGGCTTGAGTGACTCAGCGACTGGCTATTACCCAGGGTACCATTCCTTTGCAGTGAAAGGATCTGAGACAGTCTCAGCCACCCGTTTTTTTTTCATATTGCAGGTTTCACCACGCAATCATTGCAGCTAAATTTTAGCAACCCCATTCAGCTGTGTATTTTCTGTCTTGAACACACCCCATTCCTCCAGCGTGCGAACAAATGACTTGAGTGAGTGTATCCCTGCGAACGGAATGACTTCAATATCCCTTCACTCAACTGAACTGACAAATGAACGGATCATTTGATTCAGTTCAGTTCGCTCCTCCAAAAGAGTCATTCTTTTGAACGAATCGTTCACGAACGACACAACTCTAGACCCAATCCAATAGATCTGACATGAATTATGTATTATATAGTATTTAAATAGGTCTCAAATGTGTTTAGGCTTCTAAACAGTGAAAGTGAAGATAACAAGGCGCAAATATGCAGGCCACAGGCATTGATATCGCTGTGCCTGTTAACACTAACAGTTATACATAAATACTTTCGGCGCAGAATAGAAGATAGGACACAATATATCTCCTACAGCTATTTTTTCCTTTTTTAATATTTACAATGCCTGAAGCAAATGTGAATATCTCTGCTAGCACCTGCCATAGTTGATTCTATAGATATTGTTCTATGTAATTTATTGTAAAGAACAGTTAAAGTCAGTGATGGTGAATGATTTCGCCCCCCCCTCCTCTCTCTCTCTCTCTCTCTCTCTCTCTCTCTCTCTCAACTCACACACACCAGCTGTGTTGTGTTGTTTTCTCCACAGGCAGGTGTGTAGGCAGCAGTTGTTGCCCTGTTGGGGTCCTGCGGGTCAACAGTCATGTTTAGAATCAACCAACATTCAAATGTGGCACACGAGCCCCGAGACACGTCTCTTATCTTCACTGGCAATTCTGAAAAGCACGTTAAGTGGATTATTTAAACGGGAATGTTGACCACAACCTGGCAAATGCTAGCTAAACAGGGACATAATGTATGTTTCCCTAGAAGCCAGGGAGAATTTCAAATGAGCTACACCATGCGTTTAACAGAACAGCAAACCCTAACACTGAAAAATAATAGAGGCTGATCCCTGTCTTGGGTTTTGCTAACATTAATATTGAATATACATTCTAAATAGTTCTAAGTCACCTATGTTACGGCCACAACAAACACACACAAATGCGACCGTCAACATATTGAATAAGAGGAGTAATGAAAGTGAAATAAAGTTTATTCACAAATTAACTATAATTAATTAAACCAAAATTATGGAAGTCTGGAGGTCTGGCCAAAAAGAACAAAAGAAAGGAAGAAGCCTGAGCCAACCCGTCAAGGGCCGTTGGACCCAGAACTTCCCCCCCTAAACTAACAACCAGTAGTAACTAACTAACAGAAACAAAGCCGCGAAAACTAGACTACCAGACCTCCATCCTCAAAGCAATCAAACACACAACAAAACAAAAATGGCGATTCAAGCTGCTTCAGCCTCCTTTAACTTCACCTGATTAGAAACACCCACTTCCTCAACTTTGGGAGACGCAACCCCGCCCCCAACCACTGACAGCACCCCCTGTTCTAACAAAGCAGCCCCCAGCTGATCCCTAATCGCCTGTTTCCTGCCATGCTTACTGACAACAATATCAAACCTGTCCGCAATGAGTTTCAGATTTTTCTTAGTACATGCATCTAACTTGCCCCACGTTGGGCCATCAAAAAACTACTCTATATCAAACTCCATCGTAGGAGAAAGAAAAAAAAATACTCAGGAAACTAGCAACACAGTAAACTAGCAACACAGCACTTACAACACACGGCTCTGGAAGGCCTCATCACCAAAAATGCCACAACTAAGGCAGCCACCAAACAAAACCACACTCCAGCAATCTATACACCTAACTGTTTGACGAGCCCCCAGTGTGTGACACAATACAACAAGATGAATTACGCCTTTCACCTGATTTGTTCTCAATTCAAACAGTCATCTTGCATGAATAAGTCTCCATAGAATCAAAGAAATTCGCAGAGGATGTATAATGCCTCATTAATATTCTGAATTATTAAATCCAATTATTGTATAAAAGCTCGTGACCTATTATTTGCCATTGACGGTCCTATCACAACCTTACGTAACATCTTGTTCCATGGAACATTCATTTCATTACAGGGCCCAGTTGGTCCCGCTGCCTAGCTGCCGCAGGTTGTTGCCTTGGATGATTTAGGGTGTCCGACATTAGCAGCATCCTTTTGTGTCATCTCCGGCGTAATTCTCTGGTCTAGCTACTGTAGTGTGCAGCTGAATGCTCACTGGGATTAGGCCCCAACCACAAAAACGTCTGAAACAGAGCGCCTCCCAGACTTCTCGTTGCACTATGGGAGTTTTCATTAATAGCACGTCAAACACCAATGTACAGAGAGCCAGATAGACGTAAATGGAAAGTCTGTGGGTAATGTGTGCTATTAAACTGGTTGCACCACAGAAATGTAAAGATACATACATAGAATATTGGTCCATTGGATTTATAGTGTGCTTCTTTAAATTAAGTTTGTACAAAAACAAATGTATAAAATTTTTAGTACTTCAAGTGATTACTACTACTTTTACCATAGTCCCTAGTCCTTCATAGCCTTATAGCTTTTTGATACTCAGTGTGTAACATTTATTTGCTGCCTATTTGTTTGTCTCTGTTTTTCTGCTTTAAATTGCACTACTCTCTCTTAAGTCAAATTCATTGTATTTGCACTTAGTGGCAAATTACATTGGATTATGATTCTGAATGTCAAAAATAGATTGTAATTTCCATCTGTAACACAGCTGCCCTGTATAAGTTAATTGCCACATATACTGCATAATGGTACACCTAAATACTGTGGCATAAAGCATTGTGCAAAGGTCATTACTTTTTTAGGCTAAAAACAATGTGTTATTTTTCTCAGGGAATGCAAAATAGGATAGTATACTAATTAATTACAAAGCACCATATACACAGTATGTTGTATCTAGTTCACCAATAAACAACTGAAAGTGCAAATTACATGTTGTCTGCATTTCACTGCAGCATAAAAATGACACAAATTAGCTTTGTTTGTGAATGATTTGTTAATAATTAAATGTAAAAGCCAAGTAGTTAATGTGAGACATTTTACTAATATATTGATGTGATGTCAAGACAAAGTAAAACAATCTGAACAACTTCAGAAAAGTGATGTTAAACTTTTCTTTCCATGGTCACCAGAGGCGAGTCTTTGTTAACAAAAGGGAGGTCCTGCCAATCTATTGCTCCGAAGCCGGGGGTCGTTCTGCAAGCTCTTATCAGCTGAATGACCATGAAGGTGATGATACTATTCACAATACATTTGAGCTAGATGTCTCTTCCTGTAACATATCACTTTGAACACCATGGTCTACTTGACCGTCCCCCTGGCCAACAGGCCTATATTGGTTTAGCCTGAAGATCTATATCAATCATTAGATGAGAAGATCTGACAAAGCCTTCTTTCACACTCCAGAATGGCAGCGCTCACTGCCACGTTCAGGCTGTTTGGAACTTTTGACATGGCTTCACAAATGTCATTGACATCAACGCGACCACAACTCAGACACCAGAGGGCGAGTGTCATTCAGGGACTGTGACAAATGTAGGGGACTTCAGCAACAAACTATTTTGAAGGCAAAGCGGGACAGGGTAACTATTTTAAGAAAAACTATACGTTTTATAATTATCCTTTTTTCACAAATCTTATTTATTTACTATAAAACAGACAGCAAACTCAGTAGTTTGTTCTAACCAGGAATAACAACTAAAAATCAATTAATATTAATGATGCACTGAAACGAAAATTCTTGGTCGAAACCGAAACCTGAAAATTCTGGATTCACTTGGCTGAAAACCAAAACCGAAAATGACTTATTTTAATAGTTTTATTAAATAATTGTATAAATATACTTTTTTATTAATTTCATGAATTTAATAATTCTAAATTAATAAAAAAACTACAAACCAATAGATGTTGTGTTTTCAGGTGGTGTATCAAACCTGACGTGGAAAAGTGTTTCGGCATCGTACCCCCTCTTCAAACAAATACTGCAGATCGCAAATTTGAGGTCCTTATCAGACACTTATATTTCCACACCGCTGACATGATCTGCCTTTGCTGGGTAGCACCTTGATAATGGTTAGATCGTCGAGAGTGAAATCTGAACACTGAGGGGCGTATATGCCAGGGAGGCATATATTTTCGGCTGATATTTTCTGCCTTTTTTCTTTTTCGGCTAAAAACCGAAAATACAATTTTCAGACGAAAAATTTCGGTGCATAGCTAATTAATATATCTAATATATCTAATATATTATTATTAATATATTCTCCATGTGTAAAATCTCTCGTCTGGTCCTAGTCCTATGTTAACCGCTACCTGAACAACCCCAACTTCAATATACACCAAGACAGTGTTTTCCTCGCCAGTGCGGTTGTGTCGGGGGTTGTCTGTTTCCCTTTTTTTGCTTGTGTAGTGACTGCTTTTCAAATGCATGCTACATAATGAATTGTGAACCAGACAATTTGAACACTACATTAAGTCTTAAATGGAGTGTGGAAAGAAACAAGGAAGCTGTTTTCCATTTTTTATCTAGGTGAAAACAATTAACTTTTTTATGCAAGCATTATCCAGCCTACTCCAATTTAATAAAAAATGTACAGGGGGTGAATACACACAAATGTGGATAGTTGGGTCACTAGGTTCACTATGGAATATGGATTCAGTTTGGGTGTCCAGATGTTTAGGGACGATGCCGCCAAAGAAAGTGATGATTTCACCATCTGTGATGCTGACCTGCCATTAGCAAGGAAGGTTTGCTTCCTCAAAGGCTCTGAATATGCATTTTCAGCAATTAAAACTGCACTTATTCCAAATATAAACATGGATAACTTTACATAACACACTGCCACTTCATATGCCTACACAAACAAACAATACAAAGTCACACAAACTTGTTTTACAGTTTGGAAGTTGGCAAACCTCCAAATCTGAATACGATGATAGCAGGAGACTGTAAAAAATTAACTCCTTAGAAAGAAAATTTGAACAGTCAGCTTTTTTTCTCCCCTCCAAAAACCGCATACATTATATTCCAGCCTGTGCATAAAATGGGCGGGAAACAAAATGTGCAAAAAAAGCAGGCGGTGTGTCATTGTGACATTTACAAGCAATTATTTTCTAATGATTAAGGTGAGAAGTTGCAAAGTAAGTGGGAAATTTCGTACTGGATCATTGTTTTGTGTGTCGTGCCTCAGGGTTCGTCTCTTAATAAATTAGATGCGTGAATGTTTTCAAGAGACATCTGCCATTTGCGTGCGCAACTTCATTAACCTGAGGTTCATTCATTATTCCTGGGTGTGGGGGAACGCAGAACCCACAGATATAATTGCATTACACAGGTTGTAGGGCTCCAGCTAATTGCTAGCTCAGATAGAACCAAGCCACTTAGACGTCAGACTGATGGAACAAATCACAATGGTTTGTGACAAGGGCTGTCATCCTCGGAGTTTCAGCAGAACACAATCACATCTTCTCCATTGCATCGAAGATGACATATGGGCCATTGAAATCAGTGGGGGAAAAAATAGACAGGAAATAGCTGTAGCCCATACGGACTCTTACCTGACCTGACCTGCTGTCTGCACCCAGTGCTTTGATCAAAATAACAGACGTGTATACACTCTCTCTTAAAGTACTAATGCTTTGGCATGGTGCCAATGCATGGTGCCAATGCATTGACCTGACTTATACGATATCTTCTGCAAATACAAAACACCTAATTGTGCAGCCTTGTTTTTTTGCCATGTGTTTTCTTTTTGCAAAGATCATCGTATAAATCATGTTATGCTCAGAAGGGCGTGTGACGTCACATCCAGTATATAATTCCTGCTGGTGGTGAGGATCCAAGTTTAGAGATTTCAAGCCTTGGTCTTGGTTTTCCGGTGCAAGCAACGGAAACGGATGTGAATTACACAATAGGGCCCACAAGGCATACATATCAAGTCATGTATAGAAAGAACTTGCGGCTCACTGCGCCTGTCAGACCGGGCACCAAGCAGAAGAATCTGTAGGTGTTGTAGCTACAGTACATAACCCCAAATATCCAACTTCTTCAAACTGTGTTCCAACTGTGCTAAGGATTCTCAAAATAGACATCTATTCTTTTAAACCTATTATATAAAAAAAAAATATATATATATATGGCCAGAACTTCTACCAGAAGTCAGACAAAGCGCCTCTGGGTAGCTAAAACACTGTCTGTCACCTGGCCTACCTTATCTCATGGCTAGCACAATGTCTGACTCATTATTGAACCGAG
The DNA here is from genome assembly GCA_025447815.1 of Percopsis transmontana. NCBI lineage: Eukaryota > Metazoa > Chordata > Actinopteri > Percopsiformes > Percopsidae > Percopsis > Percopsis transmontana. The sequence continues at coordinate 10,997 of JAOEHI010051160.1, read as the reverse complement.
ACTCCGCAGTAAGAGTTTATAAAAAAAATGCTTCAGACGAGACATCCATGGCGGCATATTTCCCCAATGCTTTTCAAAGGAAATAAAGGAAGATGTATACACCAGAGAGATATCCTTATAAATCTTTGGCGGCGTTTTTTTTGTGTGTCTTTCCTCTCCAGTCGACGGCTTGTCTGACTAAATCTACCCTTCACTCATGTCTGGTTGTCTTTCTGTGAATTGGCAAGAGATTTCCCTCCGCTCACTGACCTTGAAAAACTGCACAGCGTGAGTTTTTTGAAACTCAAAGCATTTGCAGACTTGAACAGGATTCAAACATCAACATGAACGAACAATAAACTTGGAAATCAACAATGAAAATGTGTCATCTTTCCCTCTCTCTGGCTTTGTGAAAACTCCACTGGCTGTCCCACAGCCTAAAAGAGTCTGCTGTAGAGAAGCGTGGTTGGACTGCCGGGCTAACTGGTTTATTTTGTCTCTGCATTGTTATCTCCGTGTACACCTGCTGTTCGGTGTCCGTTTACCCGTGGTGAGGAGGATCTCGCCTTGGCAGGAGTGATCGCTTTCGACAGTAGCGCCTGCGAATGGAAGCGTTGTGGCGGTGACAACCAGCGACTACCAACGTGTGTGGGCAGACTGCCAGTGTACCTGGGGGTGGCAAGGTAACAGCTGGGGGTGGATGGATGTGGAGGCGGAGGCAGCGCGCTCCGAGCTGCCAGAGCTTTAGCTTAACAGCAACAGCATCGAACCCCATATCACCTCCCGTCCGTCACAGGCCCCTCAGCACCATTTGCCGAGAGTGCTGATCAACCTGCTGTAAGCGCCGGAGGAAGCCAGCCTGATTCATCATGACGCCAGGTCCTCTTTGTTTCTACTCCCCCTCTTCTCGCCGGTCTTCCCAAGGTCTCAGAGGTCATCACTTTATTTTGTCAAAGGTGTTTCGGTGGTACGACCGAATAATAAAACGACTGTCACCATAAATAAACACTAATTGGTAGCTAATTTTCTTAGTTCTTGCCTGGCTGATTTATTGCCTCTGGGCAACTATGAATTATTCATCCAAGTGGCAAAACAGCTTTATGTAGAAACCTACAAGGCACTGCATTCATTATGCTATCATGCAGAGTAATTCTAGGCACCGACGGCTGGTATTAGAATAATATGCATATTGGGTATTCTTTCTTTTTAACCCGGGGCATTGGCAAGCCGTAATAACGTTTCCGTTGGCGGGCACTCAGAGAGATGCGATACCCACATGGCTGACAACACCCCCCTTTGTTTTGATGTAGGAGGGGCGCTAGCGTTTCAGCTCAGGCCCCCGTGGAAAGGGGGATTAAGTGGTGTGGTCGTGCTGCCGGGTGGCGAGCGATGTTATCGTGTCAAACATCCCCCCACTGTGGTACTGTGAAATGGGGATCCACAGTGGCCCTCTGATTGCCGGAGGAGCACCTGCCCCGGGCCAATGGGGAGCTCATCAGCCTCCCCGACCCCCAGACCCCCCCCCCCTCTTGGGAGCAGGGCAGGATTCCACTTATCGCAGCGTGGTTTTGCCACGAGTCTCGGCGACTGCAGACGAAGGACGAATCAAAGACAGATGTACAGTGTGCCACATGGTGCAGGGGCTCTGCGTGTCCTTGAGAGTAGGGTTCCCTCCCCCCGGCTCACGCCTCGGCCTCCTCGTCTTATCCGCGGCGGCAGGGCAGAGCGGGTGCGTTCAGTTGGACATGGGAAGGCAAACCACAAACGTCAGCTCGGAGGACGGGGAGACTGTCAAATGGCAGCGCGCGAGGTGTCGGTCTGGCCAAGTGTTCCCTGTCGCCACAAATCTGTCTCTGCGGCGGAGATGCCTCGGAGGCCTCCGGACGGCCCTGCCTTGTCCTCGGGCTACGGTGCCGCCAAGGCCAGTCCGAGTGGGACAGAGCGTGAGAATGTGTCGAGCCGTAGGACCTGCAACGCTACAGAGTGTTATGTGAGTGTAGAAAGTGTTATCTGTCTGTAGCTACCATAGCATCTGATCCTTTATCATCTTCATCCCATCCACATTGGGGATCCAGGGACTGCAGATGTAAACTAGCTATATAGCTAACTCTGGCCTAACGGCTATGTTGTGCATGGCCCATGTTAAATAAACTAAACTGACTTGACATTAACCAGTTGATTCTGCAATATTACCAGCCATATCCATTTTTCCCTGAAGTGCCACCAAATAACATGCTGCATATGTTGTAGATCGGTGGTCTCAACAGATGGGGTTGGAGATGCCTTTTGGGGGCCACAGGGTGATTTTAAGCTTTTTAAATTATTAGTATTATTAATTGTATTATTGTTGTTACTTTAATTAATGTGCATATATTTTTTTGAAGGCAATATTTATTGTAATATTTATGTCAAGTATTATCTTGGCCAGTGTGTATGTGACAAGTAGGTTTGGGTGTTTTCGGGAGGCATGGCATAAAAGATTGAGAACTGTTAGAGACGGTAGAGAAAGAACAAAATAAATATTCCCCCGTTGAACGGTGATGCCCGCTGATTTATGGTTGGTAAGGGTACGGATTTTTGTTTTAATTGTTTTCTCTTTGCAAGGCTGTCTCATTTAAGAGGTCTTCCTTGTAAACTGCTTGATTAAGGACTCCCACGGTAGCTTTTTCAGAGTGGCACTGATGTGTTTAACAGACACCAAAAAAAAGCATTTGCCTGGCCCTGAGCTCTCACCAAGCAACAATATAATGGGTTCTGTGTAATTTGAAGGCAACACACGTGTGTTTGGAGAGATTATCGGGGGTTTCAAGTGTGTTCCTCATTATCCTGAGTATCAAACAGTGCGGTGTCAGATATTATGGGGCATTAACATCAAGTATGCCCACTGGTGTGGAATATGGCTTGCCAGTGTCTCAAACTACTGTTCTTCATTTAAAGAAATTGGAGGCCAGGTCAGTTGAATGGCTCCTCTGTTTTTCATCTCAATAACTGGATAAATATGGTTTTAACAATATTCTCTGTTCTGGGGACCAAAGAAATCCAGGATTGACCCCTTTTTCTCCATTAGTTATAAAACCACAAATGAGTGGTGAAGAGATTTCAGGCTGAAGAAATTCCCCTCAAACATCGTTCCAGTCAAGACAGCTGCTGTTGATTTTTTTCCTGTGAGAGCAGTGGTGTAGATATATTAAACATGTTAAGCAAATCTCTACATATTCCCAAGTAAATTGAAAAGATGTTTAAAAACTTATTAACGGGTAAAGGATAATATCCCTCGTGGAATTCGGGATTGACAGAATTGGAGCAAGTCGGGCGAAACGTTAATTAAGCTCGGTGTTTGAACATTTCCACAGCCGGCGGACGGTCGGGTGCTCAGTATGAAACATCATCACATGAAGCCATGATGCGGCCCTGGTGCACGCGCCACCAAATGTCAATGCGTATCTGCGCTAAGATTACATATCGCTAACATTTCAACACAAGCCAGTGATGCAAGACCAAAAATATTCAGACGGCTCAATCTTAATTGTCTGACGGCACATCTTAGAGGGCATGAAGCCGCGCCGACACGGAACAGTAATGAAAAATGGTGATGGAGCCAAGATAAGAATAATATCATAAATGCAGTGGAGGAAATCAAAGGTGAATTCACAGAGTAAATGTCAGCTCCGCCCACAAAGTGGATAAGCTTTTATGCCTGGAAAGTGTGCGCTAGCGTATTAAGGTGATAAGGTGCATCCTATTTAAGCTCTGAAAATAAAACTCCTATTCATAAGCTGAACTTCCACCTCACCAAGCATCTTAGAATGATGAGCAGGATTTTGATTGTAATTGTCTTTTTCTTTTTTTTTACTCTGATTTCTGATAATAGACCAGTGAACAGACAAAACAACGCGACCCTTCTCCTGACCCTCTTTGTTACCGGGAAATTGCCTCTAATGACATGCTGTGGCATATACACACTTATTAAAAAAATTGAGCTCACAGCCTTGTCATTCAGCACATCACTGGAATAATTGTGCACATGTAATAAACATGGTAAGGATGAGCAATTTTAGCTATAATTGTGCTGTCTAAAAAGAACTCATTATAATGTTCACTGTTAAAATGTTTTGTTGTTCAGCTTCAAATGAAAGTCCAAGCTGAATAAATGTGACATTTTATTTCAGCTATACAGAGTTAGGGCAGGAAGGTAACTTAAAGGTAAACTTCTCAACAGTGCCCCCAGAACACTCTTCCCCCAGGAGGGGAATAGTAGTTTGTGAACCTAGGAGAGTTGTGGGGTCGGGGGGTAGAGAGGAGTGTGAACCACTCGGCGCTTAGGTGTGGGAGGGACATGCGCTGTCAGAGTTTCAAACCAAAACAACATTTTTGTATTTCCGGATACAAATTGCATTTAAGTTACGTTGAAAAGGGATACTTCTTTGTGTAATATTCAATGGAAAAACTCTGGCCCTGGGGATGGGGGATGAAGGAACATGCACTGCACACACACTTGGGCGTTTGAAATCGGGAGGGCAGCCATCAAATTAATGTGTGTGAATGCATTAGCAAAAATTAATAATGCTAATCCTAATATATCTAGGCAGGTGCTCCCGGAAAAATTGGGACAACCTTTGGGGATTTCTTCAGTTGAAAGTGTGACACCAAAGCTAAGACCTAATGAATCTCGTACACCTTTGCTTCATCTCCTCCTCACACGATGCAAAAGAAATCTTTTTTTTAATTTTGTTGTCATTGCAGAGGAAGCACTAATTAAAACTCATACATAATCTCTTATGTAAATGTTTTGGCTGTCTTTGATCTTCCCATGCAGCCGAGGACAACCAGATCACAGACTTGGGCTAGATCTGTCGCAGGAGTCAGAAGGAGAGAATTGAGGTGGAAAGGAATCTGATTGGTTGTCATGTTTGTCAGCCCACAAGCACAGAGGACGTTTGATCAGGTCATTATATATCTGAGGTCTGAAACAACAGTTACACGGTCCAGATTTTTCATCTTGGTTGAGGGTAAAGAACTATGGGATGAATATCATGCCATGATTCGAAGCTGAAAAAATAGCTTTGAAAGCTTGAAATATAATAAAAAAGGTTTTGCAAACCTGAAAAAATCTATTCAAATCTCGTTTGCGTATATGCGTTTTCCTTCTCCACCACTGCAGCACTCTTGTGTTTCTCCAACACATTTACAGAGTTTCTCCCAGTGAATTAGTTTGTTTTCCGGGGTTGAAACGGGCTTGTAAATGGTGATATGAAATCTAGTACGCATAACAACGTTTTGAAATGTTGAAATTTGAGTTTCGAAAGGGAGTTTACAGCACCCACTTTTCAGAGATCTGCCCACACAGTTGTGAGTTTTCGAGTCACGTGACTCCAGGCAGCGTTCTCTCGCAGCTCTGATCTGAAACTCTGAAACTCGATACCTGAAAAAGACAATCCAAAAATCCGAAAAAAGGGGCCGGTCGTATTTCCCGGGTTAGGTGGGATTGACAGACTGCTCCACCAATGACTGACGTACACAGGACACGCATACAGGTGCACGGTTCTCTATGTTCTGTTCTGGATGTCCCAGAGTAACGTAAGAAAATATGAATTGGCTATTCAACTATGTTAACTGGTTAACTTAAAACACCACCACGTCCACGGCTGGGAGAGTAGTGAGCAACTTTGTTAACATTAACATGTTGTATGTATAACCGGTCGAGTCCCACACTAGACTTGAACGCGGATCCCGGGCGTGGAAGGTAGATGTGTTAGCAAGGACACTAAACAAATTATACTGTTGTGTCTGTCGCTAGCAAGTCTCTTAAGGTGTCGGAGACTGAGGTTTACTTTGCATAGCTCTGTACCGCTGGTCATTGATACATATGCATTTACAGAATGATGCAGGTGACAGCCATCCACACGTCTCGCCACATCCGTTCAATTCTGCAAACATACAAATTTCTGTCAGACATGGGCATTGGCAAAATGTGATGCAATGCTTATTTGTTTTATCAGTGCTATATATAATCATTAGATACTCTGGTCCAAAAACTGGACAGAGATTACGAACCTCATGGGAGACCTGAATTCCAAAATGGGCAACAACAGCGACCATGGACGCTGATTACTTTCGATTATAGCCTACTGTATGTGGATAGTCTACTTAGAAACCTGCTCCAGGTCTGACAGGAGGCTCACACAACCCCTTAAAAAAACAAGACCATCCACCACACGATCTAGGCATTCTGTGCGGACTAGCCTAAAATTATGTTATATTCTTGCCATACAAATTTTAGCTATGGAAAACTATTAATTAATTAATTAAATTGATTGTGTACACTTTTTCCCCGAGATAATCACGTTCCTCAAAATATGCGCACCAGTTTTCAGATCACCATTTACAAGGTTTCAACCCTGGAAAATGAACTATGCACTGGGAGAACAGTGACAAATTTGAAACTCTGTAAATGTGTTGGAGAAACACTGTAAATAGAGGGCTGCAGTGGTGAAGAAGGAAAACGCATATACAACATTATGTTTTAATTGATTTTTTCAGGTTTACAAAACCTTTTTTATTGATTTTTTATTGATTTCAAACAAAAGAGTTTCAACCTTTCAAAGCTTTTTTTTTCAGCTTGGAATTACTGAAATCATATTAGCTGTAGCTTTATTCATGGCAGAGCAGTCTTTTAACATCTAGCCTAACTCTTCCTGATACATAAACCACATCACGTGCTGGGTGCCTGTATTTGTTTCCAATGTATTGTCCAGTCTTCATTATCATTATGAGACAGATAGTCTAAAGGCTCTTACTCTTAGCTAGCATACGTTGGTAGGCAAATTCTCAATGAGAACTTGAATTTGAACCAGGGGTGGGAAAGAATGAGGTTAGACGTCTATTTGCCCTCCTGAAACATTGAAAGGTCAGTGCTGA
>JAOEHI010051159.1:0-19283 GCA_025447815.1 Percopsis transmontana | reverse complement strand
ATATGCATAATTAATCCTAAAAAATATTCAATAAATCTAGAAATCACACCTGTTGCCGTTTACCGTCTTGTCGGACTATCCATTGGATGATGTCAGCATTCACCTCGGCAAAGACAAACGGTGCATCGTACTTTACTCCCAGAGTGCCCTCCTTTATTGCAGTTACAGGACAAGGGCCACAACAATACACACCTGAGGAAAAAGGGGGTGGGGGTCATTTATTCCATATACCAGAGACATCCACAGCTTTTCCAGCAGGGCATTCATGAATTATTTTCATGTTCATTTAAATTATTTTCAGGACATTCCTGTGTTTTGTGGGTTACAAAAGATGGTTTAGCTGACAGGACAGAAAGACTAAAGTCCTTTAAAACAAGATTATTGCATTGCATGCTCATTATTAACTAAATAAAAAAGGATACTATAGCTGTTTAGATTGGATTCCCAGAAGCCTTGCTTTCACCATGCAATTATCTGCTTCCACAAAAATATAGCAAATATGTATGGATAGGACACATGGACAATTTCAGGGTCATAAACATCTTACATTTGTTTAATTCTATGTGTTATTTAACCACTACTTTGGTTGTATTTTTGTAATGGTTTACTTTTAACAGGTGTCACTACATTGCAAAAGTGTCAAATGTTGTCTATAGGTAGAAGTCAGTTATCAAAACTTTGAGTGCAGGGCTGAGGCTGTACCATCGCTCCGTTCCTGAGGGGTGGGGTCTAGGACCTGCCATCCATCATAACCTTTAGGGAGGTCATCTCTCCTCATCCAGGACTCCACCCAACAGTGGAAGTTCCTGAATAGAGAGAGGAGAAGAGAAGAGATCACATTGCATCACATGGCACATAACATGACATGTCTTCTGTTCATATACTGTATGTGGTTTGCTAATATTTACATTTTTTTTGTGTGTCTATATGTGTATAAGTATTATGTGTGCGTGTGTTTTCTTACCAGCTACTGTCCGAACCATTGATGACGTTTAGTTTTTCATCAAATATGATATCTAGTGAGAGGTTCCCGTCCCCATCGTGGGCAGAGTTGAAATTAGTGATGAAGCGAGTTGGAATGCCCAGACAGCGAAGCACTGCGAAAGAGCCAAGCATTAGACAGGGACCCCTTCACTCTATTTATTCTTGCTCTCCTTTTTATTTATTTATTTGTTAAAGGTACATTCACTTGCTTGCCTCATAACGCCCCTAGAACTAAACATTTGTATGCGTGTCTGTTGCGCGGTGGTTCTCACCAGTGACGGCCACGCCAGCGTACACCCAGCACTGGCCATATTTGACACCTTTGACCTGCGACTGGTTCCATTTTTGGAGGATGGGCACGCTGCCAGTCCACTTCCATGGCGTGACACCATCAGAGTAGGGCTCCTGCCACTTGCCAACCAACACACCGTCATCATCATTTGAGTTCACCTGGAGAGAGAGAGAGAGGAAAGGCTTGGATGTTACATAGGCTTGTACATGGGGGATCGAACAAAATAATCTACTGCATATGTGAAGAAGAGTGGATTCAAATGAATTGTAATGCCTATTAACAACATCATAGAATGACCCCTTTAAATCTTGATTGATTTTTAATTTTGACAGTGACTTCCTGTTGCTGCCAAAGTGTCGTTAGATCTCACCATGGCTGCGATGGTCCTGCTGATGTAGACCGGGTCAGATCTGTGGCTAATATCCTCCTTGGGGTTCTTCCGTGCTTCAATGGAGTAGTCCAGGAGCTTAAAACAGATGTCGACCACATTGTCCTCAAACTGGACAGAAAGACAGAGGGAAGAGGAATACAGACAGACAGACAAACAGCAAATGGGGTAAATAAAGAAAGGGGGGGTGTAGAAAGAAAAGATTAGAGATAGTCTGGATAGTCTGGAATTTGTTCCAGTTTATTCCTTGCTAATAACCCATGCTTTCTCTATCATGCTTCCCTGTTTACTTCTCATAAACCTGGGGGTCTTTATGGGTCTTCTGAAATGGTGAAGGAGTTTACTGACTGACTGAAGTATAAAACATGGATAGTCTGTTCAACCTCCCGTGTGTCAGTCTCCTGTCCATCAGCTGTTTGTGTTTCCCTCTGTCCTGGCAGCTGTCTGTGTGAGTGGTCTAGTAACATTCTGACACCTCTCCTCTAGCAATGCCTCTGTCTGCCCAGACATACCCTGATCGCTCTAGCGTCTCCCTGGCTCTACTACCCTAACAATATACACTGGCCAACCCCTGTGAAAGACACACCGAACGGACGCTCACCGAACGGACACACACCAAACGGACACACACCGAACGGACACACACCGAACGGACACACACCGAACGGACACACACCGAACGGACACACACGCTCACCCACATTAGGCGGAGTGGCTGATTAGTGCTGCGACGCTAACACTACTAAGCACTACACTGTGCTGTGCCTCGGCGCTTTGGCCCATTTACTGTATAAATAGTGTTTGGTTTCTGGGGAGTTCATTAGGTTAGTACTGGAGCCAAATCCTCTGTTAGATCTTTTGCGTTAGGTGATTAAGTCATGCGATCTCTCAACATAGGTTGCAACATGGCCTATAACCATAACTTTAAGGTAGCAATCCTTTTTCACCCTCATCACACTAAGTAAAATTAGCCTCACAGACACACACACACAGTAACACACCACTCAATCTTTTGGTCATCTCAGGTTAGTATTAGAAGATGATTTGGTTAGCAGAGAAGTTTGTCATTCTTAGTCCTACCTGTCCAAAATTCCAGGGCCTTTCAGAGATTGAATTCCAGGAACCAGTGTAAATGGTTCCATTCTCATTCATTATGTACTCCTGAAGCAGGGTTTCATCAGGAAGGTACACAGCGTCATCTGGTATGCACACACAAACACACGCACGCACACACAAGAAGACAAGAAGTCTTCAGTCACATCCTGATCCATCAATAAAGGTTATATTTCATGTTGATGCAGCCTATATTTGTCCCTATGGACATAAACATATGTCTCCTCACTTGACGTAAAGTGAGCAGTTGTTTTCTCTATCTCCAACAGGCTACTTCTTAAATACCATGTCATACCATATAAATTCGAAACTTTCGTATGTTAATAGTGTGTCAGCATGCGTGTGTGTGTGTGTGTGTCTGTTATACCTTTGCACCATGGGTTAAAAATCAGGTGGAATTGCTGAAACTTGGTCTTTTCCAAGGTGCGTCCATCTGGTGACAACACGAGCACGGTCATACTATAGTGGCCAATCATCGCGTCCGCAGGGCTGTGGAGCGTAAGCAGGGTTTCACCCTGTGCCCTCTCCTGGCGAAACCACCACTTTTTCCCATCTCCATATTCAGGTTGAACCTTGATAAGGACCTCCTTATTCTTACCTTAGAAAAAAATAGTAAATGCAGGTGTTAATAGTTACAATACAACTACAAGTTACAATAATACAACCATTCTCATTAAACACTGACATAGTATAGGCCTAAAACATTAAAGCCTTTATCAGTTCTTCTTCTTCTATTTTTCTAATCCTTCATTTAAAATAATAATACTCAGTTGTCACATCTTAACTCACCCAAATGCAGGACCAGTGCCAGCTGGTGTTTAGGAGAGCGAGAGTCAGAAAAATGTAACGTTATAGAGAAGGGCTGCCCCCTCCGAACAATCAATCGCTCCTGATCGATCTCCTCCGTCCGGTGAGCCCGGTTGTTTTCATGGCTTCTCAGGTCCACACCAACAATCACACCTAACAGAACAAGATCAACATTTAGCACATTTGTTGTTGGCATTTATAAATAATGATAAGCTTATAATATGTGCTTGTTTGCTTGGGGTAGTGTGATTTCCTTAGACCTATTATACTTGAATTGATTGCCTACAATTCCAATTAGGTCATTTAGCAGACAATTTTATCCAAAGCGACTTACAACTACATGGTGCTATTACATGGAGCAGATAGGGGTTAGGTATCTTGCTCAAGGATGCTTACAGGTAGGGCAACTCTGAGGCTCAAACCCACGACCTTGCGGGTGGGTGTCCAACACCTAGACCACTAGACTATATATTGCCTAGCATTAATTAATAATAAATTAAAATGAATTGCTTTCAAGCAGAGTCCTACAGTATTGTGCTTGATTTTAATTTGAAAGCATGTGATTGGACAAATCACACATACATGACACAGTACAGTCCATGACCGCCCATGACCATGTTCTGCCTGCCAGTGGCCAGATATTATGCTCTGTTAAATAGGCCTATTACCCCTTTAACCTGTGCAGCTATGTGCACAAGCGTGCAAGCCACGAACAACTTATTTTTGATTCAATGTAGTCTGGCCAAGATTTAATAAAATATACGGTAATAGTAAACTGTGGTGGAAAACCACCGTGTCATTATTTTACTTAGCATAACTACTGTGTGAGTGCACAATGTAAAAGGTCAAGGTCTTAAAAGGTAATAGAAATGCTAGAGATATAACATTCAAGTCAAGCTTGTTGATGTAGAGGGAATATAACTTTACTGTAACTCAGACCATCTGTACTGGTCGACCACACTAAACTAGATAAGAAGGGCACACTATCAATGGACTGAAAGCTTTCTTTGGTTGTGGATGGCTCCCCTTATGACAGGCCCGGATGACCTTGTGTGTGTGTTCGAGCTGACTGAGAAAGCCATTTCTTTCTTTCTTTCTCTATAAGACCCCTGTGCCAGTGCAGCAGGCCTCTTGTTCGAGGCCATATTATAGAAACTTCCACAACACATTTAAAAAAAAATGCACAGTGCGAAACTAAATAAATATAACTAAAATAATAACTAAAATACACACATCAGGTCACCGATTTGGACATGACCAAGCTGAATTCATACGTAAATGGGCATAATTTAGCCTTTATGTGAGCTTGTTTGACCGGTCAGCCATTGTTACTTCTATCTCAAAAACTGCACTGGTATTTGTGGCATTAGAATGGGTCACATCACACCCTTGTGTAGATTTATACACCAGCACATATTTCACAGCTACTGTAACTGCCTGCAACATTTAGAAACCTTTATGTTGACTAGACAGAGAGAGGGAGAGGGAGAGAGAGAGGGAGAGAGAGAGAGAGAGAGAGAGAGAGAGAGAGAGAGAGAAAGATGTCTCTTTCCTCCAGATAGACAGAGAAATAGATAAAACTGCATAGCGCATTTTTAACGATACTCAATACTGTGTTCTCCACAAAACCTCCTGGCAATACTTTTGCTAGGACCCTTTGTAATTCCAAAATACACAAAGCAAAAACAAATTCAAATTACAAAAGTTAAATTGATGAAGACATGTTAAAACAAAACATAAATGATGTAGTTGACCCATTACCATTAAGATTTTAAAATATATTTCAATATGGTATTTGTGATGTAACAAATGCTGCCCACTCACTTTTCTACATTAGGTTTGGAACTTGACTTAAGTTTTAAAAGGAGTATGAACACTGCAAATGCAATGGAAAATCCTAGTTCATAATTGACTGTTGATGTGCTGTGTGGGGAGATTCAAAAAAGTTTACTCAGCATTGAAAAATGGAATCTGGAATAAAATACAATCAGTCAGACAAAAGCAAGCAGAAGAAATATATTAACACCAGTGAGAAAGTTAAACCTCACTTACGATTAGCCATTGCAATATTGTGGCTCTTTCTTCTTCCAAGATGCTGTCTCTTTCTACTTCTGAATGGTCTGTCTGCAGTGTTCTTATGACCATCTATACATCACATGCCTGTATTTATACTCCAAACGACACTTGTAACACCCATGTACATCCAGAGAAATGCACCGCCCCCCTCAAACTCTTTCACACACACCTCCCATCTCCACCCTCTGTGACCTCTGACATCCCATATCACACCCAAACCATAAACTCTGTGTTTGTGTGTGTGTGTGCGTGCGTGTGTGTGTGTGTGTGTGTGTGTGTGTGTGTGTGTGTGTGTGTGTGTATCAAAGTCTTGCCAGTAAATGACAAGCAATTCCTGAGAACTTGGGGGCTGTACAGTATGTGTCATGAATGGGACTGGGAGAGAATTTGGGTGAGAGAAAGAAATGTTTGTGTGTATGGAATGTTTAGACTGTCTATTAGATTGCATTAAATTACACTAGATTAACTTGATTTTCATTTCTACAATTCCTTGCATACAACTGAACTTTTCTCACTGACCAAGGTGCAACATGAAATAACATTAAGACAGTAAACACTTGTACATAAAGTGAACGTACTAGCTTATTAGCTGGCTCTATATACATAACAATATAAGGAGACTCATAAAGTGTCCTGTGATGGTGATGATAATTCGTATTGCACTTACAAGTAATTGTAGTATAGATTAGTAATTTACCTGAATTTGTATGGCTTTATCATTTTCCGTTTCCAGACAATCTTTCATCATCGGAGGTGTGACCACGTTACTGACATGTTGAGACAACAATGAGGCTTTAAAATGTAGGAGGCTAAGGCTGGGTTCACATGTAACTTCTTTTTTAGATAAAAAATGATGACCAGGGTGCTTTTTCATGTAGAAAAAACAATGAACGCGTTTGTTCCAAAAAGCAGCTGAGAGCATCTTTTGTTGCCCTAACAGCTACTGCAACATTTTCGCGACAACAGTAACAAGACAGTAAACACATGTACATAAAGTGAATGTACTAGCTTAGTAGCTGGCTCTATATACATAACCAGATAAGGAGATAAAGTGTCCTGTGATGGTGATGATGAATCCCATTGCACTTTTTGTAGTTATAGTATAAATTAGTCATTTATTTCTATGGCTTTATCATTTTCCGTTTACAAATAATCTTTCATCATCAGATGCATCGGTGCAAGACATTGTACGGGGGAGGGCGCAACCGCTATCTTCTCCATTTTTGATAGTTATGGAAAATTATAGATCTCACTACTGTGACATTTATAAGAGCACTCAGGGCAATTTTGAAACACATGGTCTACTCTATTGGATTGTGTGAACTGATAATATAATAACTGTCAAATCTCAACACAAAATCTTGAGTTCCTTTTGTTGACTAGTTGACCACGGCAATATGTGGAGTATACTAACTGGTACAATTAAATAATTTGCAGGTATTTTAAACGATCTTCGGTGCTCAAGTAGCCTACTTCAGCCCTACTCTGTGATCTCTGACATTAGGCTACACATCACACCCACACATTCAGAGAGATCTTATGGGCTGTATATTGTTGTCATGTGTGAGACAGTGAGAGAAGGCAGGTCAAGAGTGGCATGTTAATATTATAAGGCATTTCATCATTTGGTATTTCTCAAAAATGTTAGCCAATATTGGAGTGTGTGTTCATGTGTGCAGTTACACAATGTCATGTCTAAATGGTGGTGTAGTCATGCACAGTAACAAATAAAATAGAACAGAAACCAAAGTAACAATCCCTTCTTATATTCTACAATGACAAATTCTTAATCAAATCTTATCTTATTTGATCTTATCTTATTTTGATTATTAAATTCCTTGGTTCCACACTTGAGGAATTAATTTGAATTACTACAGGCCCTACAGTATAAAGCAATGGAGCAAAGGATGTATTGACCTGAGTAAATATGTGCATTACTGGCAGATCAATAGCCTAGTTGGAATACAGCAATGAGATGATGGGAAGTCATGCTGGTCATGTTTCGGGAACAGGGGCATCTGTCTTGCCCCAGACGACATGATAAGATTCTTCTTCATCATCTCCCTCCCTCCCTTCACACCAGAGTGTAAACAGAGGGCAGGACACTGAGGTCTATTGACCTTCAACAGGAAAAAAGGGAAAAGGGAAAACCCTGAGCAGGTGCCATATAACACTGTGATTCCCCTTATATTTTATTTTTTAGGCCATATTAAACGTGTGGAAAAAGCCTTAATGCAAACAGTGTTTGTACAGAGTACAGAGACCTCTGTGAATTTATAGGAGTTTTCTCCATTCTTTTCCTCCTTCCTCTCTCTCTCTCTCTTTATTCACAATGACAACTATCACAAATGTTATGTAAACATGTGGATGATATGTAGATTTTCATGTCTAAAACTCTAGTTTTACTGAGAAAATAATTGAGAAGAACTTTAATTACTGAAAATAGCTGCCTGCCGATGTACAATACCAACGGAATTTCTAGGCCTATTTTAGGGGGCTGTAGCGCCCCCAAAAATTTACATTTGTTTATTATCTAATTATTTGTTAATTTTCCAATAAATAAGAGAGTAAGACAAATACCTTGATGTTAAAATAGAGAAGCAGGGTGCTTTGATTGACAGGTAGTATCAGGATAATGTACTGATTTGACCTAATCGCAGATATGAATTCAAATACAGTTAATTTCTCTCATCACACAGTTCCAAACCACAGTCCAGAGTCAGTTCCAAAACAGGCAGGGGTTGTTGGTTAGTCATTCTTCCATAGGTCCTGTGTCAGGAAGGAAGCGCAGACTCATCTCTGACCCCATGTCTTTTCTTTCCTATGCTGATGGGGACACAGAAGCACCAGTTCCAATACCGTTTACTCCGTGCCGTCCCTTAGGTATAGATTTAGGTGGCGTGCGTAGGGCAGTGCAGACTGTCACCAAAACACTGTGTGAAATAGCCTTTTTTGTGTGGGCCAAACTCTATGTGTCGCGTAATCGTTATAAGGCTTTCATGGCTGCTCTGCATAATAGATCCAGTCACAGAAAACAATCAAGTTCGTCTTAGGAAGCTGCACTATTTGATGGACCACCTCAAAAATAAATGTTTAGAGTTATTCCAGCCAAGTCAGCACCTTAGCATGAATGGGCGTTTGGTAAAATCTAAAGGTCGGTCAGGATTTAAGCAGTATATGAAAGGAAAACCAACTATGTGAATTACTAGAAGGTAATGCCTTGGCAGTACAATGGAAGGACACTCGTGCAGTAACCTGCCTGTCCAAATTCCACAATGCAAATTATTAGACTGATCTAGATTAGTGAGGAATAATTCGGTCTGGGACAGATGGCTACAGTCAGATAGACTTCCGAGAAAATCTATCAAGACAGGTGTCAGGCATTTCGGTCAATACCATTTTTCCGTCTCAGCCTTCAGCTGCTCAAAGTGCTCCTCTGTCGTCTTTCCATCAAGAACATATTCCTGTGCTGCAGCCACAGAGAAATTGTTGGCTTTAAAAGGAGAATAAAACTAAAGTAGCTTGTATGGCCCCTGAGTGTAAAGGTGGGCGACTTTGTTTTACTAGTAAACAAAATTGCTTTCAGATTTGGCATTCTGTAGAAGGCGATGCATATCGTGAGTCTTAGGTTTTCTGTGTTCCACCATCAGGCCCCCTCACCCCATCCCACTCTCCTGTGTGTATGTGTGTGTGAGAGTGTGGGTATGAGTATTTGTGTATACTTTTTCATAGGCTTGTTATACTATGTAATCTACTTTTATGAATTGTTGTAATTCTTATATTTTATATGTACTAGTTTTCATATTATACTGATTATTTATATTAAAGATAATTTCTTCATAATAATAAGCCTCGTTTGTGTCCAAAATCAACACAAACGAGGCACACCTGTGGGGCTAATCATCCCCAGGTGTACCGTGGAGAAGGGAGGCACGGAGCGCGCACTGGCCTGTGCGCGCTGATCGTGACACAGCACGAGAAAATGGAATGTTCCACACAGGCATGAAAGGGTTAAATACATCAATGCTTGCTCCATAGAGGAACAACACACAGGGCATAGGCCTACCCTCTGTTTCCACTCAATTAGAGAGATTTATTGACATGTGAACACATTCACTTATAAGGGTACAATTTGCCGGGGGGGATGCGTGGGATCTCCCCCTTTCTGGTCAATGTATCCCTGCCTGGGCAGTGGAGCTGTGTATTGCTGGCAGCATATTACTGAAGCGGGAATAAACATCACAATCTGATGATCTGTTTCTGTGATGACAAGCAGCCCAGTGTCCCAGTTGAACCACTGAGAATGACCGAAGTTACACCGGGGTTTCACTCAATAGAGACTAAAGCCTTTTGATCACTCACTCTCCCCTAATCCAGAGTTAAGCACTTATACACATACATAATGCACCTGTCTTTTCACTGCAGCTCTGCATCGCGATATAACGTTAACGTTAATACTTTTAAAAGTAACAGCAGCAGTAAAACTGTTTCTACTGTTATGGTTTACTTTGTAATCAATCCGCTGTTCAGCAGCGGATGTGATATAGAAGTAGCCTAGCCTATTTTAAACTAAGTAAAGCGCTGTAAAGTGAACTGTCTATAGTGCGATAGAACAATAAAATCCGAAATGGAACACCCACTGTCAGCGCTGGCCTCTGAGACAATAGATGACATATGACATATGTTTTCTTACAAATTTCTATTTTTTATTATTCATATCTATCCTGTTGTAGCCTAATCACTCAATACTCTTTCACCTCAGTGTTTATCTGGGGAAGTTTACAAATTATAGTCTTTCCTTGTAAAGCACACACACAGACAACAAAATGAGCATGGAATACAGACAGATTTGTTTTCACATTTTACCATGATTTGAATCACTGCTGTCATTCAGTCTTCAATTATAAAATAGCATATTACTGCACAAGACTGCAAGTAGGGCTATATTAAAGTGTGCTGGCAGTACATAATCCAGAACAGCTGTCATGGGAAAAAGCTAAATATTTGGATGGTAGATGACTGGAAAAGAGAATTACAGATTGATAAGTAAAAGTTTTGATCTTCACAACATAAAACGTGTTTTACATTGCCTATCACACTACATAGATGGGGGGAGAGATTGTGCAGAAAGGTAGCCTAATTTATTGCACTGCCCTAATAGAAATTTAACTTAACAAGTTATCCTTTCACTACCTTTTTATAGAAAAATGTAGCTTCGTAGTAGGAGTGAACTTTTTATGGGGCTTTCTATTGCTATTCATTTAAAACAGGCACTACATAGACTAAACAAATCAGCTTGTGCAAATGTAGCCTAGTTGACACTTGACAAAAACTAGGACCTTTGAACGACAGCGGTGTAAAGTAACCTTAAAACAATCAATATCATAATTAAATATAATTCTGCTGATATAAATCTGAAAAAACAAATGCACATTACATTAGCACGTCGATTTGCTTGATTCCTGGTTTTCTGTAACGACAAGATTTCACAAACGAACGCCAAATTTTACAACACATTGTCATCACATGAAATATTCATGCTCTTTGGTGTTTAATGACGGTTAGCTCTAACTATTTGCCTAAAGACGTTCAACAATTTTAATGTCTCTGCTAACAATTTTTCATTTCCATTCCATTCAAATTCCATTTGTGTGCCTGTAGGCACGCGCGAACAACGACCTCAGATTTCACATTTTCAAAGCAATATTTATTTCCGTTTCTTTTCTGCTGCCATACTAACTCTGCAACAGTAGAGGGAACGAGAGAGCTATGTATGTAGTCTAATGTCTAGGTGCACGTCTTATGCTTCTCTTCCAGATATTTCCGCAAATTATGTAAAATTTCCATAGGATTCGCTAAAATATGAATTATAGCTAATCTTTTGTTGGTCTAAATAGCCTACACTGCTTGACTTGTCTATTTTAACATTAACATTAAAACATTAACATTTCCCTATTCTCAGAGGGCCATAGGAAGAATCCTCCTGATATTTCTTTTGTTTGCTGTAACTATGCCTTGGTGGTTTTTAGGTCATGTATTTGTAGTGGGTCTCAAAAACCCCATCCCCACTCCCTTTCTTTGCTCATATTTACCATTTAGTGACCGAACGTACTTTATTTTTATTTTTCTAATTTACTTTCCTTCAAATTCACCTTCTTCCTTCCTTCTCTATTACTAAACAGGTGCTTTATTATGTTAATATGCCACTTAGGTGCGAGGCTTGCTCAACTTCTATGGGAGGTGCCTGAGAATGAGAGAGAAAGAAAAACAGAGTGAGAGAGAGAGGGAGGGAGGTTAACAGTAGAACCACCTCACTGCACCTGTCACTTCAGGTGCAGAGCGTGGATAGTTTTCCTCCCTTCCCTTTCACTTGAGCAAGACCATCTCTGCAAGATGCTGCTATCATAACGCCACTGCTGGACTTTACTTTTATATATATAGCGTGTCCCATCCAGAAGAGAATCATGGCAGACTTCCCATCCAAAGTGACCACGGAAACAAGCTCTCCCCAGGCACAGCCCTCTCAGCAGGGCAACAGCATCCGAGGACTGGCTGCTAATGTTACCACCATGATGGACATGGCCTTTATTAGAAGCATCCCAGCTGTTCTCATGATGTGTGAAATAGTGAGTGGCTTAACTTGTAGATAAAAACATATACTGTTTGCTGTTGTTTATAAAACATAATTTGGCTTCTCTTCTCTTCCCTTCAATTTTCTATCATCTCTCCATCTAAGTATATTGTATACTGTATGTATGTATGTACAATATGTAGGTGTGTTCTATATTTCATTATACAATTGCAGAGGCCTAATTAAGTTTTAGTTTCCCATACCACAAATGTTCCAAACTAAATAAAACGTATCCAGGCCATCAGCCCATGTATGAGCCTTACAGTATACTGCAGGCTTCTCATTCTCCCACAGTTCTTTTAAACCCTTCTATAAATTAGGTACATTTAAGAACCTAAATATCAATGCTGTAATAAAATGATTAGTTGCTTAACATGACTTGATTTACCTTGTTGTTCTAAGTCAGTTAAGTTCAGCTGAAATATAATGTCATACATTTTCAAATCCACACAAATATCTAAATTGAATAGCATAACATCATTAAAAAGTTAATTTGTTAAACGTAACCAACTTAAGTTAATAAATTTTTTACATTGTAGGCTTCAGTGCTGAGACACAGCTGACTGGTCTTGTAAAGCCTTTACAGTGTACACATTATCAGCCCTGTTGACACACTGACACATGAGAGCATGTGACTGGCCAACTGACAGGTAGATCTTGGTCTCCGAGTATAGGCCCTGATCTCATCCTCAGGAATCCCAATAAATGCACAAACAGAGCAATAACTCACCCTATATTCATACAGACAACAAGAGTACTGATAATGTTACAGTTGGCACTGTAAAAACCTGCTGCAATCTTTCTTGTTTTATTTTCTAGGCTTTTTTGTCTGTTCATGGTGCATTGTGGACATAGTAACATAGTGGTGCTGCCAAGCATTTGTCTTGTTCAGCTATCTCCATGTTTGCCTTGTAGGTTTTATGAGGTGGACAGTGGTTCATTGAAGAAGGAATTGTCTAATATTCTACCTGCATATTAAATTCACTTTGGAGAAAGTTTCAAAATAATTTGATTGTATGTGTCCTATTTTCATCATAGAAACTTGTTTTTGGAAAGCTGTATTGACTTTCAACAGACCTTATAAGAAAAAGTGTTTTGAAGCATACAGTAGCTTTTTCAAAGGTGGCTATAGGCAGAAAGTAATTCCTATGGTGGGAATTCCACTGGTGGGATATAACTATAGTCCTATACATTTGTAAAGGGTTTCTGAATCAACTCCAATATTGTTTGTATCGCATAATTTTAGATGGCACTCTGTATTCTGACAGATATTTATTTAGATCTGATCAATCTGTTCATCTGTTTCATCATTTGTTCTACACACCTACTGTGCATTTTTGTAAGCCAGTCAGTCAAGTGTGCAAACATACCTACTTGATGTTTAGCTTAACACATGGCTCTCTCATTCATGTTCCTTTTACTTTTGCTATTAAAAGAGCTGTGTTGTTTTTTAAGGTGTATGGTAATTTTATATGAATATGACTGAGATAGATTAGAACAAAGCTGACATGCTGTCAAAGGTGTTTTTTCTAGTTTGAACACACATGAAGCCTCTGCAAGACACAACAAAAATGTGTTAGGAGACAGTTTGTCATGTTACAGGAAGTGCCACAGGACATATTTCCTGTCCTGTGGCACTCACTGTATTATGCAATGTGTAATATTTCCCGAATATAAGTATGTCCTGAAGATGGACCTCAGGAGCATAGATAAATACATGAGTCTACACATTGCTCTGTATTTACAAGGATAGTAATAGTTAATAGGTCACTACTACAGCTTGTTAAACTGGTTTATCATAGCATGTAGGTGGTTCAGAGTGGTGTCTTTTGTCAAGATGGGTGTCTTGTAAAGGTGAACCTTTGAGCGTATGTGTGTCAGATATGAGAGGGGGGGAGGGAGGGGGGGTGTAACATGAAACACAATATCTTCCTGGTAAGAGGTAAGAGCCATCCATACAGGTGTAACATGCAGACAGGAAGACAGTGTCCTGTGCCCAAATAATTAATTTTTAATTTGTGTTTGTCTCCCGGAGGTCATATTTTCATCTAACTGAGCATGTTACTCTTAGCGTAAACAAGGATCTAAGAATAAATATAGAATACTCATTGATGGGTGCCATACCTTTGTATTTTTTATGTTGTCTTTATCATTGCCACTGTTTATGCATTTGCAGCAGATGGAGCTCATGATTCCTCACCCTCTTTGGAGGACATGGTTAAATGGTTAGATGTACTTCTGCTGTACTGACATCTCCACTTGACTTTGTGGTTAACCACACCTACAGAAACCCCCTATTTGTTTTCAGGGTTTAGCTCTACTTCACTGGGCTATAGATCACCATAGCATGCCATAATTTGTGCTTTCTCTTCCACTCTCCAGGGCTTGGGTTTGCTCCACTGGGCCCTGATCGCGGGCAGCCCATATTGGCTGGTCCCAGCATATGGCTGGGTGTTGTTTGTGGCGGTCACCCTGTGGATCCTAACCATCATCCTCTTCTTGCTCATGCTCTGCGGGGTCCAGAGAAAAATACCCTTCATCCCCTGGCCTCTGACGGTAGGGCTTGGGCCTTACTGGAGGGACAAGTAGATACAAATAGATTAGATTAGATTAAATAAAACAGACTTTATATTATAACCAAAGGGTGGTGGAGGTGGGAGGAATAACTAAGCCTATAGGAAGTGCAGGAAATAAACCCCTGGAACTATTACTGTGTGGGCCTGGTGAGTACCACGGATTCCTTGTAGTGTTTTGAAGGGGTTCTGTCCTATCTCCTAGATGATGGTGTACTATGGCGTCTCCACCGTTCTCTACCTGACAGCCTTCCTGGCCAACGCAGCATCTGTTCACCCCTTCCACAACAATTACTACTATGGACATATGGCAGCTGCCTCAGTAAGACACCAGACACTACACACACACACACACACAAAGCCCTACAAATACATGTGCGTACATCGACCCACACACACAATGCTTGTATATTAGTCAATATCTACAGTATATCAGCTCAAGCACCCAGTGTTTGAGTGAACCGATAAGTATGGTCAGGACAAGTGAAACCGTAGTTCAGTCAGCAGTTTGGCTGTATTCTAGTTTCTTTGCAGTCAAACACCTCCCTGGCCCGGGGATATGCCCTACTTTCCATCCCTCCATCCACTAACTCATTTCTATATACTATACTGTATCTAGTGTTCTACTGAGAAACTCCCTCTCCCAGTGTTTGGATAGGTGTGTTCCTTATTGGCTGTTTGCTAACAAGGCTGTGGCAGGTACAAACACCTGAAGGTATGTTGCTTTGGCAATATGCGCAATTGCCAATAAAGCTTTTTTTTGAGAGAGAGAGAGAGAGAGAGAGAGAGAGAGAGAGAGCTGGTAATGTGTCTCATATACAAAGAGTAAGAAATAGATAAAAGAGAGAGATGTGTCACAGTCTGAATATACTGTATATCATGGTGTGGTCAATCTGATGGTCAGAGTCCAAGTTACTTTACAACTAACATGTGACCAGATCTCTCTACGTACGCACACACACACACACACACACACACACACACACACACACACACACACACACACACACACACAGTATATGCACACAGGATGGAGGCAAGAGGTAATGGTTAGTGAGGTTGCCCAATATAATAGTAGTAATCATTATACGTACATGAACATTATTTGTGAACAGTTCCCCTGCCTGCTGACCAGCGGGTGAGGAGAGAGAGCACAAGAGATGAATATAAAATAAATGCACCACTGGCCTCTGTTCTACCACAAACTCTTTTGTGTTTTATTACGCTGACCATGGAGGATATGTTTTTGGTTTTTCTATCTATTTACTGTACCTAGTTAGCACGATATCACAAAAAACGAAGTCAGTATCCAAAAATGTTCTTGAGGGGTTCTACATTTTACAGGGGCTCTGAGTGAAAATTGACATTTAGTGTACAGTCTTTAATGCAGTGGTTCTTAACCTGGGTTCGATCAAACCCCAGGGGTTCGGTGAGTCAGTCTTAGGGGTTCGGCGGAGGATAAGACACACCTGACTCATATGATTCATGATGACACGCCCCCCTTCGGTGGGTTCGGTGAATGCGCATATGAAACTGGTGGGGTTCAGTGCATCCAACAAGGTTAAGAACCACTGCTTTAATGTAAGTATGTTCTCTACCAAGTTCCTTCTAGTTGGATTTGAAATAAGTAACCGTGTACATTAGCCACGATCATTAGAACCCGTAAGCCTTTAGGTCATAGTCCTGACAAGCATCAGAAGGCTGTTGTTTTGCTGTTTGGACTTATTTTGCATTCTCTCTTTTCCTCTGACTACCCACCTTGTCCCTGTCTGTCTGTCTGTTTGTCTGTCTGTTTGCCTATACGTGGTGTGTGTCCAGTTCTTTGGCGCTGTAGTGACTATAACCTATGGTGCCAGTGCCTACTTCTCCTATCTGGACTGGAGGGGCGATGGAGGGAATGCTGCTAGCAACACTGTGCCTACGTAGGAATGCAAGCAGCGATTCAGCTCCCAGGAAGGAACGCTTGACAAAGGCCGAACCACTATGCCCAATAGGCAGTTCACTTTTTATTCTAATAAAAGATTGCTGTTTTTTTTATTTATTAAAGTTTTATTGTCTTTGTCCAAGACAACATTTTAGTTTTCTGGTAAAATGACATTGGGATTATCTTGAGGACCATGTTAGAATACACATTACAAAACTTTAGTAAAAAGCTTCACATATGACAGATAAAAAATTCATAAAAATGTTATATAAGTACTGTATATAAGTTATAATAGCTACAAACTTATAGGCTACATTTCTTTAGCAGTTTCATTCAACTCCTGAATGTGAAAAAGTCAATTTGCAAAGTAGAGCCAAATACAGCCTATAGAAGCATTGACTGAAGACTTTATTGCTTTTCACTAGACCAAGCCAAATCGGCAAAATGTCAAATATACATAGATGTAGTTGACTAGTTATATTCAAAATATTGCATCCCTTAAAGCTTGGCAGTTAAGATTACACAGTATATGCTTTCCTAAAGTGGAAGATGTGGGTTCCTAAGAATATATACATACCTTAAACAACGACACAGCTTCACCTATGTTGAACGATATTGTGATGTACTGCAATCTCCTAATTTATGGAAAAGGTTTCACCTTTGTGGCTAATGGAATAATATTATTTTGTATGAAAAATGTGAATATAAACTATGTAGTGGGTTCTGGGGCAAATAAAGTTACTGTAGTTGGTGATGTGCTTATCTGGAAAATATTTTTATTTACAATAAAATGAACATTCATATTTACATTACTAACCAACACAAATACTTAGTTTACCATAAAAAAACACTGTTTTTTGAGTTTGACAACATTATACATTTTACATGAACAAACACTTGCAAATATATTTATATTAAAGTAAAATCTAATTCACAGGCACAAATAATGCAAATCCAAACAAAATAAAGAATCCTAAATTAAATTCTAGGTAGGCCTACAAAAAAATGTCATCACTCTTGGAGCACAAATCATTTAATAACTGATATTATACCACACCTGCCTCCAAACTCAACCAGTGTCTTACTTAAATTCATTCTTGAAACATGCCCACAAACCATTGCAACATAAAACACGCCAACAGCTGTTTGTGTAAATTACAGTATACCATGAGAAGCCACCAATTCTAAACAGCAAGACTCATTAAAGCAGGAGTCACTAGCTGCATGCTAAGTGACTCCTGCTTTAACGAGTATTGCTTGTTTGTATGCATTGTTTTAGTATAATATTTGTAGGTACACCAATACAGTAGGCCATGAGAAAGCATTAATTAGATTATGACAGTGAGGAGTCTGTGGAGGTCAGAGAGGTAACCACTAGTGTTTGGCTCAGATCCAGCCCTCTCCCCTCCTTGGCCTAGAAAAGACACACATACTGTATTAGTACTTTAATGTGGCACTGAACTTTCAACCATGGAGAGGTGCAGTAAAAATCCAAAGGGCTGACAACTTACTATTCGATAATTCAGAATCATGTCTTTGAAGGCCACAAAATCTGTGAAGGTCAGCAGAATGTCAAATATGTCACCTGACACCTCCTCTTTATGCTCCCTGGAGAGAATGAATCAAAGATGGCCAAAATGTCACAGTGGAAATGTTTTCGGATACACTACTCTGCCACCTAGTGGCCTTGTTTTACTTAATATTTCTTTTAACATGAGGGCAATTAAGGTGGGTGAGGACCATTCTGTGTCTTATTGTTAATGAATATAACTTTTGGAAAAAGTCAGACATTTCTACAGTGTTTTTTAACCTTTTTGACACATGACCCCCCCAAAAGAAGCAGTTAAGGACTTGCTACTCCTTTTAGTTACACAAATGTAGTCTGGCTAGGATAATAATAACATAACAAATATGCAAAGATTATATTAAGATAATAACATTAACATAACAATAATAATGTAATGAATACTACAAATATAACATCAATAAAAAAGCATAATAATAATATATTAAAATGATAATAACAGTAAAATATTATTCTGAGTCACAGATCTAGAGAGAGCTAAAGGTCTTACATCAGCATTTTAGTGAACTCGGCCATGTTGAAGCTAGGGATCCTTTGTATTAGTTGCTGTTCCAGGAAACTCTCCAGCAGATCAACCTGTGAGTGCCACACATAGCAGTTAGTCCAACCAGATATTTGATGTCATTGGTAACAAGATGATACTACCTGAGGCCAGCTAGATTAGTCACATTTGGCTTACTAATCAGTGTTTAATGTCCTTCACAAAAAGTATTGACTAGAGCAGTGGTTCTCAAAACCTTTTTGACTTCGGTACCCACTTTTATTTTGCAAGCCCAAGTACCCCTTTTATGGACTACCACATTTTAGATCAGCTCTTAGAATACTAAGAATACTAAGCACTTTGCCGGAATTTAGGCTGCTAGCAATTAATGACTGTTTTGAGGAGTGAATGATAACTTTCGAGTAATGT
>JAOEHI010051158.1:1800-19283 GCA_025447815.1 Percopsis transmontana | reverse complement strand
AATGTACTATTTCTAAACAGCTTTATTGATTAATATTTGCTAAATATATGCAAGCATAATATTCAGAATTTCTAACATGACTTAATTGTTTTTAATTAACTTCTGTCTCTATTTCTTTCATCAATTATTATTATAGTATTCTGTTGAGTCAAGTTTTATTTACAGGGTAACACCTGCTTATTTCTTTCTTTGAAGTGTTTGATTAAGCTTGAGACAGTAAATATGGTCCAATTACACATGCCTTTATCAAGGCTGAGCAGCATCACAAAATGTTTGCCCAATCTTTTGAATCATAAGGAATCCTTCAATTAAACAACTGTAGGCTCTCAAAAATCGTAACTAGTTGTCCTTGGCCCAGGCTATCATTGATGACCATACCAAACAAAATTTGATTAGAATGTATCTTTAGCTTTTTGAAACGTCCGGCCAACTGAAAATGTTATCAATAGTGCTTAAATAATAAAGGCCCAAGCATTAAGGTTTCCAGCCATTCTGACCTTCGTCTTCATTGTTATCCATCTTGTGTGTGCTGTGGTCCAGCTGAAGAAGCAGAGGCTGAAGGAGAAGATTGAGGCAGATGTGGGGGCTCTGGTGCAGTTCCTGCTGGACGAGAGGGACTCTCTGCTGGAGAGCCTGGACGCAGAAGAAGCCGCCACGCTGGCCGTCATAGACGACAACCTGAAGATCGTGGAGGCAGAGGCGTCTGCTGTGGACAAATCAATAGCTGACATCCACAGCCATATTGGGGGGAAAACCAGCTTTGAGGTAAATAAGCTTGTGCTAGATAAAGTTTCCCTTCTCAAATAAATGTATTTTGTCGGAAACTACTGTATTGGGTTGAATTATACAATTCAGTTGAGAAAACGTTACTGTCACATCAGATCAGCTATCTTTTTATAAATACTTTTTCTATCGGCACAAACGGTTTCCTATGCACAATATTGGAAGAAATATTTTCCATGACTAATCTACAAGAGAAGTATGTCTGATATGCTGCTAGTGAGTGACATGCAGGCTCTGCATGCACAGCGAACCACCAATCACAATCATTCTTCTAAAAATATATATATTTTTTTATTTATCTTATCTATGCAGATGTACTTTCCTACAAAATCCCCACAATCATTCTAGAATGATTAATTCTTTCCTAATAAAGCTATACATGTCATTGGTAAAAATTATTATTTTTTTAAATATCTCAATATAAATTGCAGAAAAAAAATATTGAATGTCAGTATTTTCCAATATCCCTAACTTCAAGGACGCTCATTACATGTTAAATGCTCGTGTACTTTCCAAATCATTTAATCTTGCTTTCATCCAAGGACAAAAAGTGCTTCATTTGTTCCCTACTTTTTTTGTCTTAAAAATTTGTATATAAATTAAAAAAAAAAAGTAAGCATCCTTGAGCAAGATGTAACTCTTACCTGCTCTTTCATACTTTGCTTTGGCTAAAAAGGATAAAAGCATACGCTAAATGACCTAATTGTAATACCAACTGTGTTTTTCTTTTACAGAGTCTGGCTGAGACCTACAACGAGTAAGTGGCTGTAGATTTTATTCTATGCACTTTTATAGTAACCTTTCAGGCCCAATGGGGATTGAAAACTTTTAAAATGATTTTAACAGTAGAGCTCCTGAGTTTAATCTTGAAGGATAAACCCACACAATTGTCAATGTTGTGAGATGGCTCCACATTTAAGAATTTTTTTTTAATCTAGTTTAGTCTATTTAATGAAATGTGCATACATTTAATGTTGTTAATATATTTGTTTTTATTTATATATATTTTATATTAAGTATGCCAATAGAAAGTGATATTAAGTATGCCAATAGAAAGTGATATTAAGTATGCCAATAAAATAACCAGATACGTGGTTCATAGTTCAGTATGGCCCCACTGGGGTACCCTCAGGGTGTCATTAATCCCGTTATGCCTCCTTCCCCTCCCCTCCTCTCACAGCGCTATCAGTTGCCAGCCCTACAACCCCGTGGAGCCAGTGAACTGCCCGCCTGACTGGACCGACTTCTCGGGGCCCTTCCAGCTCATCATGTGGAAGAAGATGATGCATGTTCTGCACACCAGTGAGTTCAGCACTGTTCAGGCTGTGTTTCCTCCCATTACTGTAGCATTGTTTGCTTCCATGTCCAGTCAAAGGGTGTAGCCCTCTCCCTTTGGTTTCGCTCCACCATGAGTGGCTGGCATGCGGGCTGACAGCGCGCAGTGTGTACCGCGGGCCCGCCGCTAAAGCCAACTGTGTGTGGTGTCGCCCTCCCAGTGCCCCAGAACCTCACGCTGGACCCGGACACGGCGCACCCCAACTTGCTGATCACGGACTTCGACACCAAGGTGGAGGAGGGGGGCCGGCTGCGCGGCCACGAGCCCGACCTGCCGGCCCGCTTCACCCGCTTCTGCGGCGTCCTGGCCACGGCCCAGTACTCAAGCGGCCAGCACTACTGGGAGGTGGACGTGAAGGACAAGGGCGTGTGGTACCTGGGCGTCACCACAGAGTACAGCAACCGCAAGGGCTTCGTCAGCCTCACGCCCTCCGCCGGCTACTGGAGCCTCTGCCTGCAGGACCGGCTGTACGCCAACGGCGAGGACGGCCGCATCCCCGTGGCCGACTACTGGAACTCGCCGCGCGTGGGCGTGTACCTGGACTACGACGGCGGGCGCGTCAGCTTCTACGACGCCGTCACCATGAAGAAGCTGCACGTGTTCGACACGTGCTTCGACGAGCCCGTCTACCCCTTCTTCAGCCCCGGGAAGAACGACCCGGGGAGCCGGCTGCAGATCTGCCATTACTACTGAGCGGGAGGGTTCAGCCTGGCTGATGTTAAAACGCCGGTGTTTCCTGCTCTGCTTGTCCTAACAAGGCTTTTAAACCGGAAGACCTGGGAAAGCTACAGCGTGACTTTTACCATGAGCGTTAACTGCTTACCTGTGTGTTTATTTGAACAAGGTTTCATGTGCGTTCTAGATTACATAAGAGAAGGCACGCGATGACGTTCAATGTGGTAGGGTTGCATTTTTAGCCCTAAAATGGCCACATGGTGGGTTTCTCCGCAACCCAGACGCGCGCTGCAGGATTCGTCCCTCTGACGGCTGTGTGTTTAGGAATCGGGGGAGATGCGTTGCTGCGGCCTTGCTGTTTTCCACATGAATGCAACCGAGGGTCCACTCAAGCCTCTCCAAGTGCTTTACAGTGGATTTACCCCACCAACATTCAGATGGCCATATTACTGAATATGAATCCATGTAGGCTACTTTTATGGTTGTAGTGCCATACAGTAACATTATAGGGACCGATGATTGATTGACACTGATGGATAATGTTTTCTGAAATGATCAACTTTGAATGCCTATGCAGGCATCTGTATAGATACAAATATCCTATTAGCTTTCAACTGTTTTGACTCATAAACTCCAAGCATTTAACTTATAAAATCTTATAAATACTGTGTTTTCCTCTGTGTTGCTGTGAATACTGTCTGTATTGATCTAGTGCGTCAGTCACAAGAAACTGTACAAAAACTAGTTTAACCTAGGTCATTTGATGCTGTCTAATGTATTAGGCATTTTGAGACACCTTTGTTGACTGTTTCAGTGTCATCTTTAAAAAGCAAAACAAGATGTGTAGCCCTTTTTTATTAGGTGCTCTCTGTAATCCCTGTTGGGTTTTACAGTTCAAGAGCCAGATTAGCTCAAACGTTTAAGTCATGTTAAGTGTTTTAATCAAGTTTTATTATTCACCTGTAAATCTACTTTTTTAGTTTTTCCCCACATTGGATATAAATGTACTGCATTCCCCCATGTTCATTTATTTTTACTGTTATATGCTCACCATTTGTGGTCCAGCAGGCTTACCCGATGTTTCTTACCTAATCGTAAATGTAGTTCACATTTTATTTTCCATTTTTAATACTTTGTCACTTTTGAATGTATAAACACATTTCACTTTAATTACGAAGCTATTTCTTTTATTTCAATATGAATCATTATATTTACTTTAGAACTGCAGAATGTTTATTTCACTTGCATTCGTGCCATATTAAATTTGGATCTACAAATGCAATATTTGCTCTCTTTTCAGAGTTACACAGTGAGGTTTTCTAAAGAGCTTGTTTAGGTGTACCAAAAATCAGCATGGACAGTGTAAATAATAGGTTTTCATGTTAACATCTAACCACTAATCCATTTTCTAAATATCATGAATACGGTAGCAATGAACCCTATTCTCATTAGTATTTAATAAATATTCCATACAACTTAGATAACGTGCCTTATTTATTGACTGCTAAATCTTAGTATGTGTTGTATTGTTATGAAATACCCATGTAAGACAATACAATCTCATAAGGTCATCCTTTTAATATTTACAATCATACATTTGTAATGATTACTTTATATGGATTGACAATTTCTGGGTAAGATAGGTCTCATGTAAGATACAGTACATGGCACAGAGTTTCTTTCATATGTGATTCACTTAAAGCTGCTTTAAGTAGGATTTGAGAGTTGCAATGAAAGCTATCTAAAAAAGAGACTACGATTTCTTTCTGACACTGTTAAAAATTGAAATAGATTTATATAAAGGCAGGGGCTATGAACCAGAGTAGATATTCTCAGAGCATTTCACTCAGATAGCTGACGCATGTCTATGGCATTTCAGATAAATTACACAATGTATAGCTCTTAAATCCTACCTACAGCACCACAGACTAGTAAATCAGTAATGATTACATTGAAGTGCTCAGCTGATTTCAAGGGCCGTTAATACACTTGTGTTTTCAATTATATCATCTGATCACTAATTGTAAGTCGCTTTGGATAAAAGTGTCTGCTAAATGCTTAAATGTAAATGAAATGATCACACCAGCACACTACCTGGGTAATCCAACCTGTGGAGCACTGCGTTCTGTCGTGATAAGAGTATTGACGTTGCATTGAAACAAGTGTAGCTGAGTCCTTAATGATACAGTTATTTAAGGAATAAGGAAACCTGTTATTTTTACTACTCATTTCACAAAATAGGAAATGCAGACAAATAAAAAAGGTTTTACTATCTGGTACAGGGACATTATTCACATACACAAAGGAAATATTTTTGACGTCGCTTTATGTTAGCTGGTGTTGCGTTCTTTTATCAACCACAAAGAGAGAACCTTAAAATGGTGAACTACCAAACAAATGATTACAAATACTGGGTAAGTCAAGGTAAAGGTGCTTGTTAGACACAAGCTCATGAATGCGATGTACAGTACACTTTCAGATTATGATAAACTATACACAGAGGCATATATTACTCTAGCAAACAATATAAGTTTTATAACATTTGTGTTTTGTGCAATGTTCAACATCAACTTAAAATACCTTTTGGCAGCAGAATCGGTTACTATATAACTTAATGTGAGCTCTGCAGGAAAGGGCTAAAGAGTTCTTAGAAGGTGTATGTACAGTGATGTTTGCACTTCAAATGCACCAATTAGAAAAATAATTTGTAAAAGAAATTATGTAGAATAGAAAATCAAAAATAAATTAAGTCCTTTTAAAAACATAAAACACAGTAAATGTGTGTATACAACTGATATTGTGCTATTTTTCTTAGCGAAGTCACACAGTTGGATACTACTTGGCATGAACTCTATGCGTTTATAGTCCCGTGTACATTTTTCTGTTAATTTGAAATGCTGACATACAGTAGGTTACTATGTATAGTATAGTGAAATAACAAGAACACCACATACATATATACAATTAAATATGCATATGTACATCTACAGCTTGTAGCAGTGCAAAAAAAGAGTAGGCTCAGACCTGTGTTTGCTTGGTGGAGGCGATTATCTTAAAGTAACAATGAAATACTACAAGTGGTATTTAAATATGTACAAAAAGTTTCATTTTCATCTAATATTAATGGGAATGAGAAGGGAGATTCAGCAATAACAAATATATAAATATATATTTCTGTGCGGCAAATTTGGCAAAATTATAAGGTGCAGAGTGGTGATAAGTAACCTTTTTTGATGAACACCTACCTGTTGGGTGTTTTGTTGTGTTTAATAACAGGTGTTAAGACAGTGATACAAACTGATACACTTGGGGTCTGATTTACTAAAGTTTGCAGGCGTTTTTAGTGTGTGCAAGCTCATGTGTAAACCTTGCTGTTCGTAAAGTGGAATTGAACTTTTGGTAAATTCTTGACTCTGTACCTACCTTACCTCAATATTAAGTCTGAATTTTCATCTGCCAGATTCTAACTGCCGCTGGAAGTATGTTTTTGAGAATCAATGGAAGTTAATGGAGGATGAAGGCTTCCAGTCCAGTACCCACCATAAACGAGGGGTTTATTCGTTGCTAATGTAATTGGGATGAAGCATTGAAACTACAGTCTCGAGGGTTTAACGAAAGGTCAATTCCACATTAAAAGCGCGATTAGTGTAGGGGGCAAATTTTTAATGTGCAACTAATCCAAGAATATATGTAATCTGTGCTGCTTTTGAAAACGACGAGGAATACATTCTTGGCATTCGGAGTGTTGTCCATCAATGTCACCCAAATAAATGCAGCGTATCACACACCTTAGACTGGGAGACTTTCCACTGTTAATATGACCCTTCCCCTGTGATCAGGAGCAGAGAGGGGGGGGTTGCTCATTGCACCCTACTGCAGGTAGCGGTACACCTTGAAGCAGTGGTTGCCGGAGTCGGCCACGGCTACATGTCCATCTGAAGTGAGGGCAAGGCCCTGGGGCCCGTAAAGCGGGTCTGCTGACGTGTTGATGTAGGATAAGAAAGAGCCTGCACTGTCAAAGACCTGACGGAGAAATAAAAAGCAAGAGGATGTGTTCACATTCAGGGTTTTATGCTAGTTCTTAGGAACCCAGGAACTTCTCAACTAGCATAAAAGAGAGGTTAGCTAATGTTATGTTTCTTTACAAGACACAGAACCATCTCTGATCTCACAGAGGCCTCTCTTGGTAAAAAAAAAACGACTAGGGAGATGAACTTGGCAAGGTTATAGATGAAAATGACTGGGACGGTACATTAAGTCGAGTGAATGACAGTAGGTTTTGTTCTAGGCTCAATTTGATACAATTTAAGGTTGTCCATTGCATCTATTTTACCATCTCCAAACTCTCCAAAATATACCCCAGTCTCACAGATAGTAATTAGTAATAGATATCGTATGTCACCAGCACACATGAAACACGTTTTGGTCTTGTCCTTGCCTACAGGGTTACTGAACAGCTATTTTCAAGCACCTAGCTGAGGCTATAAACATGGTTCTGACACCTTGTGCGGAAACTGTCATTTTTGGAGTATTGCCATCAGTTGAGTAGGAGGAGTATAAAGGACAGTATTGTCTTTGCATCCTTTATAGCACATAGAAGAATATTGTTGGAGTGGAAGTCACCATTTGCCCCAAAGCATCTATATGGCTCAAAGACCTCATGATGTTTTTAAACCTGGAGAAAATTAAATACAACTTGAGGGGGTTTTCAGAAAAATTTGAATCTCTTTGGCGGCATCTATGATTAATTACATAGGTAAATTAAAGTCACAGGACAAATAAAGCAGGCACCATTGATGCAAATGTCACTATATGTCAATACACCTCAAATAATTTACAGTGTTGTCATTTTTGATGTTCTTCCATTTTACCACTTTATTATTATTACTTTATTTTTATTTTTATTGTATACATTGAAAATGTATGTGGGACCCGGAGTGGGAAAAGGGGTAAGTATAAAAAAAAGTTAAGAAAATAAGTCCTTAATGTATAGGCTATTGTATTTTACTGTACTATACCCTAAATGTATAAATATATTTGCTAAACAAAACAAACAAAGAAATCTATCATAGTAAGGGTGCTTATTATCATCTGTAAAAATGCTAACAAGGCTGGTACTCTAGGCATATGCCAGAGTGAATGGAGATTTCCTCACCTGTATTCTGCTATTGCCCCAGTCAGCGACAATAATGTTGCCATTTGCGTCCACCGCCACCCCAGTGGGAGCATTGAACTGGCCATTCCCTTCTCCATGAGAGCCAAACTTGAACAGGAATTCTCCATCTGCGCTGTAAACCTGGTAACAGGAAGGAAGGGTTTACAGAAACCACAGACTCTCTGATATGTTACAGTACAGTACATATAATCACATTGTAATCGTCCAGTGTTTATCACAGTACATTTAAAAAAGGTACAGTAAGTAACTTTCCTCAATCTAACTTATTTTTGACCCCAAGAGAGTAAAGATAGGTCTATCCAACTGATGCTACATTTACTTGGCCTCTGCTGAGTTCTTTGGTTTGAGTGTCAGGCTGTATAATTACATTGAGGGTTTGGGGGGTGTATCTGGGGGTGTATTCATGAGTATCAATCTCCGTTTAATGGATAAAAACAGGACATTAGTAACATGATTCAATAGAATCAAAGCACAATGCATTTTACCTTCACAGAGTGATTGTGGAAATCGGTCACAACAATCTCATTCTTGTTGTTCACTGCTACAAAGTGCGGACCTGTGGGACAAGCAGCATTTATTAATGACATTTATGACTATTTGCTCTACTTGGAAAGAGTTTGGTTCACATAAGCTGCACCATTCCTGTTAATGGATTGGGTAAATGAAATACAATTTGCCCTTTTTCATTTCAGACGTGCTTTCATTTCATGCGTTAGGTTTGTTAGTTGTTTTTGTAATACTAATGCACTAACACAACATCGGTTTAAAGCACCCGATTACTTAGGTGCTAGGATCACATCACACACCTATCATAGAATTTGTGTCACCCCAAACAACAGAGCTTGCGTTTACTAAAATTAATCTGTAACAAAAGTAACTGATTACATTTTTTTTTAAACTGCGAAGGGAGTTAACAACTAAAATAGGCACAAAAAAAGGAAATCTTCCAAGACTGGAATCTGAACACGCAAATCTGCTCACAGCAATCATTTTCACTGCCATTTTACACAAAAATTGCAATACAACGCATGACAAAATGTTATTACAATATCGATTTGTAATAATAATGATTATTACAATGACATATACTCATAGATATCATCTCAGATCAGCCTTGTACAAGCACAGAATGATCCGGTGGTTTATATCAGGATCAGTTTGAAGGAGGTCAGACAGGGATCAGGTTAGACAGAGAGAAATGCACTGTGGGATTTAAGGTGGTACGAAGGCCACACTTAATACTTACTGAACACTGAGCCAGATCTATTTAAGTTTGGGCCAAGTTTATCTGAATTGGAAAACAGGAGGAAGAACAGTAAGAAAGAAAATTGACAGTAAGAAATAATGGACAAGAAAAGTTCTAAATAGAGTGGGGCGGCCATAATGTTCTTTCAAATGTGTCTTTTGGACTGAAGACTGAACAATTCTGAACTCTGTGAATAAGTGGTTTTCTATGTGAGGGTCGGGACCCAGGAGATGCTGTTAGTGGGGTCGCAAGTTGACTTAATAATTTTATGATTAATAATATTTTTGTTTTTCTTTTGGGTGGGAGGGGCATGTGTCAAAATGACAACCACTGCTGTACAGGGCATTGTGTGGACCCCATAAGATATCTGAAAAAACAACATTACAAGATTTGTGTATATCACATTTACAAATTATAGAACAGTACTACTTACACGTGTAATTCAATACAAAATATGATCCTGGGTTATGTATTTCCTATTTTTCCTACGCTTCCCAAATATTACCTACAGTTTTGGTTACCTAGAATGAGCGAGCGGGCACATTTTTACCAGCCCGGTCCTCGTCCTCACCTGCAAACTGTCTTTCAGACGTCCCTCTGGCGCCGAACTTTGTCACGAGTTTGCCGTTGGACTGGAAGATGAAGACGCAGCAGGCCTTGTTGTCCACGGCGATAATGTGTCCGTTCTTGTCCACCGCGACCCCTTTAGGACCCATCAGCCGGCCCGCACCGATCTTATTCTATCAAACAGAGGAACAGATTGGAAAGAGAAATTGCCGGGTGCAATCATCAGTAATACCAATATTTAACCACTAGGTGGAACCACACCGACTGCACATGAAAATACAGTACAGTTCAGTGAAAACGCTACAATGTCAAAGTTAATTTGGGCAGGTGATTTATTACTTCCATACAAGCCTTTTGGCATGCTTTGTGTGTGTGTGTTTGTGTGTGTGCGTTGTCTCAAGTCACAGTCAGTAGTCACTGTGGTTTCCTGTGAGAAAGCCTTGACAATGCACCAGTCTGGGGTCTCACCTTGAACTTGCCATCTGGAGAGAAAATGCTGACCCAGCGGTTGTCGTAATCGGCCACAACAATGTCCCCGTTCAGGTCCACCGTCACGCCCGTGGGCCTCTGCAGCTGCCCGGGGGACCGGCCCCTCACGCCGAAACGCATCTTGAACTGTCCGTCGTTGGAGAACACCTGAAACCAGATGGGTCAGAGAGGTTCATGTGTCCAATGTCAAGTCAAGTTTATTTCTATAGCCCTTATTAATTATATATAGCTGCTCAGGCCCACATTTCAGATGGAAACAAACACCTCTTTCCTCCCATAGGGCAAGGAAAAACTTCCCTAAAAACCACTTGGGGAAAAAAAGTGGAAGAAACCTTGGGAAGGGACAACAGAGGGAGAATTCCAACCCTTCCAGGATGGTTAGGATGCAATAGGTGCAGAGTAGGGAAACAACTCTGCACAACAATGAATAATATGTATAACAATGTATCCAGGCAAACAGAAACTCATACATTGTATGAATTTAAAAAGGTCAGTCCAATGTACTAATGGTAGATGCCACATGAAGATGTGTCGGGGGGAGACCGAGATAGAACTTGTGCTTCTTCATGGCAATGTGATATTAGCCTGGCTAGAGCGTTCTGACCTCGCGAGCGTCGAAGGATTTTGCGACTTTTTCTCAGGAAACTCTCACATTCAAATCCATTGGTGGTGTCA
The DNA here is from genome assembly GCA_025447815.1 of Percopsis transmontana. Lineage (NCBI taxonomy): Eukaryota > Metazoa > Chordata > Actinopteri > Percopsiformes > Percopsidae > Percopsis > Percopsis transmontana. The sequence goes on along the minus strand of JAOEHI010051158.1, from coordinate 8,336 downwards.
ATGAAATTATTATCATCAGGCGACCTGCGTGAACCATTCTGTCTCCCTCTTCCCTTCCCGTGCTCGGATCTCTCACCTGTATACACTGGTTGTTGCTGTCGGCAACCACCACCCTGCCGTTGCTGGAGGCGGAGATGCCCTGCAGGTTGGTGAACTCTCCTTTCTCTCTGCCGCGAGAACCTGGAGAGAAAGCAGAAATCTGAAAGCTTAGCTGAGGCACATGGTGCAGTCGCTGACATTGAATGTTTGGTGTTTTTTGTTCTGACTGCTACAAGTTACAGGTCACCAATCAGATGCTGTTCTCTGTGGTTGCTACCACATATCACATTCAAACAATCTCCTGTGGTGGCAGGCTGACCAATTATTGTCTCTAGTGATTGTCTATGCACTGTATGTATGTTTGTCTTCATGGAACTTGGAACTTGGAGAAGCCATTATTTATTAAGTAAAGCATTTGATTTGCGTATATTATAATGATATAATTATTAAGTACTGTATAATGCAGGAAAATCTGTCCTCGCGTTCCTATAGGTGGCCAACACCACATTCCGGAAGGTTCTCTGGTTCCCTCACCCACTCTGTAGATGAGTTCGTCCTCGATGGGGTTCTCCTTCTTCTTGGTGGTGCTGTACATGCTGGAGGGCCGGCGCACCGCCTTCTGCCGTATGTGGCCCGCCGTGCCACACGGCGACTTCACCCTCCGCTTGACGTCGTCCGGGGACTGGGGGATGTCCGAGGGCTTGACCGCCCGCAGCCGGAAGGGACTGCCCCGCACGGGCTGCCCGTACAGAGACAGGGTGAAGGCGTACTCCCCCTCGGAGCGCAGCGTGTAGCCCACCTCGTACGTGCCGTTCTTGTTGTCCGCGATCTCGGCCTCGGCCACGCGGCTCCCGTCCCCCGACGCTATCTCCGCTTCTAGGACGGCGTTGCCTGTCCGCACCAGCTCCCCGTCCTGCAGGGGAAGACAGATGGAGGGAGGGAATGAAAGTGGTGAAAAGTGTTAAAAGTGTGTATGAATGTAATCATAAAACATTCCAAGAAAGAGTGAAAAATGTACTGGAAACGTTTTATAGACGGCAATAGGCAGCAGATAAGCAGTACAACCACTTTTGTTCCCCACAAATCTCTTGTATCTGATAACAATCACATTAAATAATTAATTGCCTCAGTAACCAGGGCAATTATTAAGAAGCACTTTTCACATAATTATATTCAATTAGCTTCAACAACAGCAAGTACACAGCTTTAACTATTCAATGAACTCACTATAACTATGGAAACAGCCATAAACAGTGGAAAAATGATTCAATAACTATAATATAAATAATTTAAACAATAAATAGATTAAGAAATTATCTCCCCACCCCCCTCCGTGACCCATGGTGAGGCCCTGGCGCCCACCATGCTGCAGTACCTTGTCTTTGGTGGTCACGGTAATGCTGTGGTGTTGCCCGGTGGCTGCATGGCGGAGACCCTCTCCTGTAGCAACGGAGGTGTGGCCTACTGCTGCCGTGGTGATGACGACACCCAGGTTCTGTATGGAGCGCCGAAGGCCCTCAGTCTCCACCTGGACCGACACACACACACACACACAGGTTTACTGCATATTCCAGTAGTAAAATAATACCTTGTTCTTCTAGTTCCTACATTACTACAGAAAAAAATAACAATAATTCATTAAGGTATATGTAATGATAACTCTGCTTGAGTTGTAAACACTATATAAAGTCCACTAAGTAATGTTTCTGATCATACATTTACAGTAAATGTGTGAATATATACACCCCCGTTCAAAAGTTTGGAATCACTCGAAATGCTTGTTTTCCATGAAAACTACAAATGAAGGACTTTACAAAACCAATAATATTCAATTTAAATGATATTTAAATACACACACACACACACGACCCAGTGTTTAGAAAAGCCCACACCACACACAGACAGACAGCCTTTATCCTGAGAGAGCAGCTGTGTTGATTGCGTGGGGCCAGTTCAAACTGGCAGTGAATACCTGACAGTCCAGGTGTGCGTTCTGCTGTGGTCTCTCTGGGAAGTCGTGCCTGGCCAGCGCTGTTACTCGTTCACTCATCTGCTTCTGGACCAGCAACACCTGCACACACAAACAACAGCTATCCATCCGTCCACTCATCGGTCTCTTTATCCACTTGTGGCCCCGCGCACAACAACATAGGCCACAGACCTCATAACACTCCCACTAAATGAAGTTCTCTAAAACTATGCCTAATCTCCTATCTCTATCCCTCCTATCTCCTTCTCTTTCCTGCTCTATGTGAGATCAGCTCTTAGAAAATTTGTTGAAATTATTTGAGGATTGAATGGTACTAGTGCAGTGTCCGTCCACAGGGGCCGACATGACTCCTCCCTGCGCTTCGAAAGTGCACACGTCTCCTGCGTTGTTTGCGTTGTCTCAGTATTCCTTTGTCTCAGTACAGAACTGTATTGTAATCCTGTAATCAGGATTGCAATACAGCAATACAGCGTGAGCCCCTCCGCTTCCGGCTAGCGCTATTCTCTAGTTTAGACAAAGTTAATTCATCAATTAACTTTGACCATATTACACCAAAAGCGAAACTGCACTCCCTTGGGTTCTTTAATTTCAGTTCTGTCACCGCTAAACACCAATAGTCACTCAATTATATACGGCAGAAGGCGGTGCACCGGCCCTCCAGCATGTACAGCACCACCAAGAAGAAGGAGAACCCCATCGAGGACGAACTCATCTACAGAGTGGGTGAGGGAACCAGAGAACCTTCCGGAATGTGGTGTTGTGGAATGTGGAATGTGGCCACCTATAGGAACGCTACATGGGCCTTTGGTGTGGGGTTGTGCGGTTAGAACAGCGAGGAAAATTACGTTTATTGTTTTGACAAGTTTATTGAATATCGTAGAGTAAAAGTCTGACACATTTTCTAGCATTATACAGTACGTAATAATTATATAATTATAATATACACAAATCAATATTATTAGGAGATTTTCTGTAAGCCAACTTAAGACGTTCTATTTTCCTTTGGCTTTGTAAGCAGGTTGGATTATAGCTAGCCTTTAGCTGCTAGCGTGTACAGGTTAGAAGCTAATCATGTAAAGAGCAAAATGTAAACCTCAGTAGCGCTGCCATGGCTCAGGGCCTGCTCTGTGAAACTACAGCTGCTCTGGATGTGCTCCTTCCCCTGCAGGAGAGACGACAGCTGGGCCTGGAGAACCTGCAGCGATACAGGCAGATACATTAGGTTCGATACCATTACATTTACATTTACATTTACAGCATTTAGCAGACGCTTTTATCCAAAGCGACTTACAATTACATTAGTCCACAAAATTATTTAAGTTCTAGAAGTCGGAAATCGGTCATGTGATGTATCATGTAAACTTTACCAGCGTGAACGCCCCTCTTTGTACCTGTAGTGAGCGAGAGTAAGCGCGAACCAGAGGAACACAGGCGGAATTGCCGATGACACGCTAGACAGCGTTGTTTTAATGTAGAATACACACATACAGGGGCAAAAACCCGAAACAATGCCCAACAACCCCTGGGGTTGTTGGGGAAACTAAATACTCATCGGCCTAATGAGTAATGTCCTGCACCTGTGGGCCTAATGCGCCACAGGTGCGTTGCGGGGGAAAGGAGGCACGATGCGCGCGTGGCCGTGAGCGCGCCGATCTTGACAACATGTCCCCCGAAATTAGAAAAAGGACTCTTATTTATATTTTCTAAGATCAATAAACGCTATCTAGACCGCATAATACTGGGAATAATTTTCCTGATATGACATCAACATAATCTCGTAATATTCTTAATCCCTCTAGTAGCCTGTCAATCACATCTAGGTGATCTAAAAAATATTAAAATAAATCCTTCTTTCTACTCTGCTAGATAAGCAATAAGAATGTTAAGCACTTTGTAGTTAGAAATTATTGACTGTTAGAAGAGTGATCATTTTAGATTATTGTAAATATTAATTGTTTTGAGGAAGTAATTTAGGCTACTAATTGTAAATCGCTTTGGATAAAAGCGTCTGCTAAATGCTTAAATGTAAATGTAAATCAACAATATGATGTGATCTTGTATTTTCTTCTCTTCATGGTGCTGTAGCGGTTCCTCTCCATGGCTGATGGTAGAACGTTGAGTACAACCTTCCCCCTGGTACGGTAACACCTCCTGGCCGGGGCGTGCTTATCTGGGGACCGAGGAAGCCCCCAGCCCAACCGCCATACCATCTCAAGAATAATAAAATACCACAATGGCAACTTTAATAGTTCCTTCAATCTGTCTCGGACACTCTTCAACCCCCCCCTGGAGTGCATTAATACTGGCACAAAGCCTGGTCTTATCATTTCAACTATATTTAGATTGGTCATGAATCATTTAAAGCTCTCTAAATACAGTGGAAGGAATGAGGATGGTGATAATGGAGGACAGTGATTAATAACTGAATTGTCTTGAATACATTATGTAACCAAGGACATAGAGGTGATGGACACCAGGCTGAGAGGCCTGGGGTTTTAATCAGAGTCTAGGCTGTCTTAGAGTGCTTCCATGGCTCAAGCTGAGGTGCCCTCAGACCACACTAGACCACATCAGACCACATCAGACCACATCACAGCAGATCAGACCACATCACAGCAGATCAGACCACATCAGACCACATCAGACCTGATCAGACCCCATCAGACCTGATCAGACCTGATCAGATCACACTAGACCAGATCAGACCACACTAGACCACATCAGACCTGATCAGACCACATCAGACCTGATCAGACCACACTAGAACACATCAGACCACACTAGACCACATCAGACCTCATCAGACCAGACCACATCAGACCAGATCAGACCAGATCAGACCACATCAGACCACATCAGACCAGTCCAGACAGACCACAGTATGTTGATACCACCCGTGGAACATAATCAGTAAAGTACTGTACATGTATTCTCATGTATTTCCTACTTTCCTTTTGGATGTTTATTAGTCAAAGCCCCACAAAGTGCACACTACACTCAGCAGGCACACGACAAGACGGTGGGAGAACCACATGCAGGGAAACTCTGTAGTGTCTGGTCCCTCTGCAGGGACCGTCAGGCCGCCGGTGCAGGAGCACATCGCAGATGGCATCACCGTGACAACAACAATCAACCTTCACTTGTACTTCAGCGTACCAATCTGGTGGCGGCAGGCTGCTCCCAGCCTCGTAGCTTCTGGCGCGTCACGGCCAAAACAGTCCCACTGGAAACTGCGACAGAGCGTTGAGACATAGTTTAGACTTTAGAGGATTATGTACGTTCGACACACGTTCGACACACGTTCTTTACACCCTAGCCGCACACCTGAGCCTCTTCCCCTCATCTACGCACCCGGGGTTCATTAGCGGGGTGTTTGGGCTCCGTCTCTGGGTGTGTTCTCACAGACGATGATTGTCGTCGTGTCGTTTGTAGGAAGGGCTTTGCCCACGGTTGCTCACGTCAGTGGATTTAACGCCGAGCCGTAGCCCGTGTTTCCTGGCCCCTGTTGTGTTTCCGTGCCTCCTTCTGCCCTGCGCACCTCCAATCAGCGCCCCCACGCCTCACAGATTAATCACAAAACGCACTTTATAAATGCTTCATAGTGTTTGGCGGCATGTTATTGTCCAAAAATGCAATGTAAAACCTGTGGGAATCAAGATTGCAGATGTAGGTAGTTCACACACGTTCTGCCTCCATAAACGACTAGCAAGCCTCCGGGGTCCTTCTTCTCTTATCTATCAACCAGCCAGCTGTCTGTGTGTGTGTGTGTGTTCCAGGTGAGATAACAGTGTATTTATCTCTGCATCTCAGGTCTGTGTAAGTGCTGTTTCTCACCGACACATGAACCGCTCCTGGTGCGCCCGTGCCATCACTGTAATCTAAACCCAGCACTGTACCCTCGTTTGTATACGGCCGGAGCTCTGCCCCTTGTCTGCTAGATTAATAGTGCCGGTATCGGTCTGCGGTTGGTCCCTTTGTTTTAGCCTTGCCAGCGCTGTGGGCCCACATGTGATGGATGTGGGCTAAGATATGATTCATAATAATGCCCCAGGCCAGATGCAGTGACATGATAGAAGGCCCACGTGTGTGTGTGTGTGCCTCCCCGATTTGTGAGTGTTACTGTGTGCGTGTGCGTGTGCGTGCGTGTGTGTTTGTAATGCAAGCGTGTGCATGTGGTTTTGTGCTCACATGGGATATTGTATATGTGACACATGAGAATGTGTGTGTGCGTGTGTGTCTTGTGCACACGAGATATATATGATACACATGAGAATGTGTGTGTGTGTGTGTGTAATGCAAGCGTGTGCATGTGGTTTTGTGCTCACATGGGATATTGTATATGTGACACATGAGAATGTGTGTGTGCGTGTGTGTCTTGTGCACACGAGATATATATGATACACATGAGAATGTGTGTGTGTGTGTGTGTAATGCAAGCGTGTGCATGTGGTTTTGTGCTCACATGGGATATTGTATATGTGACACATGAGAATGTGTGTGTGCGTGT